>JAKSZP010000082.1:0-225403 GCA_022478985.1 Massospora cicadina | reverse complement strand
CACCGCTCATCAAGGGTGTGACCCAATCTGCTATCCTCTCCAGAATTAGTGCTGGGGAAACATTTACTTTCTTTGTTTAAAACGAGGTGCAGCTCCTATCCAGCAAGATGGCCGCGGCAGGGATCCTTACATTGCCTCACACTTGTATAAGGCTAGCAGAATTATCTCTATTAGTGGTCATCTAAATTGTAGATGCTATCCATGCTGTAAAGTGCACCTTGATTACTACTTCAGTACTTCTCCACGTGGATTCTAATAAGGATTTTATGGTAGCTAGCAATTCTTCAAAAATTTATAGCTGATGCTCTATTGCAAGTGAGCGCAGATGGAGTTGAGCATCCAGTGGGCTATTTCTCTCACTAAATTCATTTGCTTGAGTCAAATTTACACTTTTTATGATAAAGAACTGTTGGCAGTGATGAAAGCGTTGACTTTCTTGACGCCATCATCTACATTGTCCCCTCAGATTTTCATTGTGCGTACTAATCATCAGGCTTTACTGTACTGCCAGTCCCTCATGTCCTGAACCCACATCAAACTTTCTAACATGAGTCTCTTGCTCAGTTGTAGTTCTATTGTGAGTTCACAAAAACAATGAAGATGGAATAGCTGACTCCTTTAGCCAAACATAGCCTTAGCTCCTGAACCTAAGGAAGTGGAGCTTCATAACATCCACTGGGTGACCCCTGTTACGATTATATCTAAGCAACCTTCCCCTACTACTTGCGCTCCTGTTCTTGCTTCCCTGAAGAATCTATAGGAGTATAATATGTAAAAGAAATTCTTTCTCTCACAATATTTATCCGCATAATCACCCCAATTTCTTGCTGTAACAAACGGGTTTGCACCAATAACCCAAAAGGGAATCGGGAAGTAAGAGCCACATAATTGACTCTGCTAGGAACCATCCCACCAGAGCCAATCCCTGATCCCATCCGCCGAGTTCCGCCATTGCCACATGCCCTCAGTTTTCTGTCCACACGCTGTAGGAGGATGCCAAGTAACACGCCAACGCCACACCATTCCCACTATTGGAGCCCATGCCTTTGATCTGATATTCTATTTTAATTAAAATATTCTTTTTGACTTGCCACCAGATCTTTATTGGATTTTTAGGGTTTATTGTAGAAGACTCAACTGGCTATTCAAGCCAGCCTATCCTCAAATATATAGTGCATATGCAAATATAAGATAGGCTCTCCACTATGCCAAGCTCTCCTGAATTGTCCAGCACATCTCGGGCAATGATTCCATTCCCCATGGAATCATTATCTGAAATGCTTGTAAGTCTGACATTAAATTGACTCAGATGCATTTCAGCTTTGGACCATCAAATTTCCCTCGCTCCAATTCCCCTTTATTCAGGTTTCTCTTATTAATTTCCTATTTGTATCGAGTACTAACTGATCCATTGCAATGTACAGATCAGGTACCCCTGATTCGTTACACTTGTTAAAAGGAAAATTGAATCAGGAGAATTTATTAAGAGATATTCAATTAAGGACAATATGGTATGGTTCCAGGGAAGATTATTGGTTACTGCTCAACCTTTTTGCCTGGAAATAATAAAGGAATGCCATGATGGGATAACTGCAGGGTACCCTGGGAAGGAAAAACCTGAATCTTATCTGTTGCATATATAACTGGAAGGGAATTCCAGTACAGGTTGCTTGGTATACCAAGGAGTGAATTATCTGTAACTTGATAAAACCATAATCTTCAGCCTCTTGCTGTATTTTTAGTATTAGTTCAAAAAGTTAGAGGGTCTTATGATTTCATTTCAGTGAATTTTATTGTGGAATTACCCCTCTCTGAGGGGTATGATGCTATCATGGTGGTGTGGAATGGTTCACAAAGTTTGCCCATTTTATTTCATGTATCAAAACAATAAAAACGACTCAAATGGTTAAGTTATTAGTATCCCACATTCTCCCCCCCTTATGAGGTGCCTCAGGATATCATTTGGTGACCTTAAGCCAAAGTTCAAATCTATATTCTTGGGAATTGTGTAAGGTTCTCCAGATTCTCCTGTGCCATTCTACTGCCTTTCACCCTTAGTCTGATATGCAGACAAAAGGAGTAATCAATATTTGGAACATCTATGCGGTGCTTCATGGCTGCTGACCATTCAGAATGTGCCTAACACCTTTCTTTAGCTCAAATTAAATAATATGACAATCATGCTTCCATTGGGTGTTCTCCCTTCTTCATCAATTATGGTTATAACCCTCGTTTAACATGGAACCCTTTTGGGTCCAAGGTGGAAGCTATGGTGGACCTTACCAAGTTCATCAAGAAAGTACACAAAGAAGTAAACAACAAATTTGGACGCTGCCATGAAGACCTATAAGGTTTTGCTGATGGGAAAAGAAGGGCAGGGCCCAGAGTATAAGAAGGAGGATCTGGTGATGTTAACTCAAGGAACACTCTTATCAAGCAGCCTTGCAAGAAATGGGACCAAAGAGAATAGGATACTACCATGTTGTCAGAAAGGTGGGTCATGCCTTGTATCAATTGGATCTTTGAAAAAGTTCTAAATCTTTTCAACATTCCATGAGATCAAATTGAACCAGTTTGAGTGTTCTCCTCTTAAGATATTGGAGGCATGTATTGTGGATGGATAACCATAGTGAGAGGTGGAGTAGAGTAGCTTCTTGTCATGTGAAAAGAAGGATAGAATACCTGATATCTTGGAACATGTTTGATGTCGCAGAGCATATATAGGTTCCAATTTATAACTATGCTCATGCTCAGGAATTAATTGCCTCTTTCCATAAGCGTTTTCCTGATGCTTCTTGTCCAAAGTTTACATCTGAAATCGCAGTCATAAAGTTATCCTCAGCTCATAGGAAAATCTCTTGCTAATGCCCCTGGGGAAGGGTGGAGCCTATGAAACTTGAGGTTAATTTCCTGTCTCATGACACTATTTCTGATGCAAATCGTGGGGGAAAGAGGAAGTAATGAAGACCAAAGGTATAATGAATGGGAACCCTAAGTACTCACCCACCATTGACACATCCCCAAAATTGGAGAGTTTCCTCCATCCAATAGGATAAACGTGTTTTCAATTTAAGTGCCAAAATTGGTTATACACATTGGTTTACCCCAATTATATGAGGTATGATGAACCGGTCCACCCACCTTCTACCACTGATAAAATCCAATGGTCAACATGTCTCATCCTCACAACTGTACCTCTTGATCAAGGACTGAAGCTGATACAGACTCTGCCATCCGAGGATTCATCAGGGTTAAGTACACAGGATCTTTCTGAATTCATCAGGGCTCTTGCACCTGATTTTCACTACATGCTGAGGTGTAAATTTAGTTCAGCATCTTTGGACTGCTTGGTTACATCAGGAAATATTATATTCATTGCTGAAAGGGGAGCAAAGCCATATAAAGTTAAGTGAACTTTTAAAATGACATTTGAGGGCCAATGCAAAGAATAATAGAACAACCTTAAAAATTAATTTTAATTTGCGCTTTATTTTAGCATCACCTGAATAAGAATGCTAAGATGATGATCATCCCATTGATATCACCTTACATAAAGAAGCCAAAATGAAAGGTGCTTAATCTATTATTTTATATTAAAGTTCAATTTATTATTAACAGGAAAATACTTCCAAATATTATTTTAATTCATATGCGCTGAATTAAAAACCCAATTATGTAAAAAAACATCCAGATTGACCAAACACCATCAGATCGACTATATTATGAATTTTGTACCAATATGAGGTAGGTACTATATGGTTTTTTAAAAAAAACTCTATGTGACAAATAATTTTGTCACAAAAGGAGTCAAGTTGGCCACTGTCCCTGGCCTCAGATATACCGTAGATTAACGCTGGGTAAAGCCAAGCAAAACTAGGTCAATCCTCAGAAATTGTGTGATGCAGTTTAAGATGTTACATCAACGGTGCTAAAAATCACCTGTTAGTTTAAATAATAATAGTTTTCTATGTTTAGTTCCAAAAGCGGATTTGACTCATTTACAATTGTTAATATTGAAAAAGGTATAATTAAGCTGGTTCAAAGTCTCAGATGCACAAATATTCAAACTATTAATTAACACTTATGATAGGATATTATTATCTGTTACTTTTAAAATTTTTAGTAAAATAGTATTTCTCTATTTCAGTCATCGTTCTTTCTTTATTTAGAGGATTTATATAATTAAAAGATGCAACCTTAGGATGCCTCACAGTTTACCTCCATGTTAAAATATTTTAAAATTTTATCTATATACTATATGGGTGTTAAAACCATACAAGGTGGGATTTTCTTAACCCCTTTTATGATCTTGCTTTGAAGAACTAGATACACTCTCCTCACAGACGCTAGATCAATGGATCAGAGTGCTCACTCCATGAGCATTGTTATATCTCATTGATGGCAGCGTGCATTTCTGGATTGACTTAGGGAAATAATATTAAATTATGAAAGCAGATTCCACAAAAAAATTTATTGGGGAAATGTGAGGTTTAAAAAAAGGAATTTAACTAAAGAACAAACTGTTAACCTACCTAAGATGGGCTGCTGCCTTTCATGGGACATGGTAAAATAATCAACTGGCCAAGTTTGATATCTCTCAAAGCAACAAGAAAGCAGTCAACTGGCCAAGGAATCAAAAAATAAGAAGGTATAAAGCTGTAGTTCCAGGAGACAGGATATTCTTTATTAATTCTTGGCGTATAGACTTGATTCCACCGAGTTGGTTTACACAGGGTATTAGCCACTGAGTAACCAAATTGGACAATATAAAGATCGTCAACTTTTTACTAATAAACTCAATAAACTTATATATGGAGCTATCACCCCTTATTTCGACCTTTATAGATATAAATTGCAGACTTATCTGCAATACCTCAATCCAAATGAGAAAAGATCCCCTTTCAATCCTCCATGTGACTCTTTATATCTCAGTTCCCCAAGCCAGATGAACCCTCATCTTGGTAATCTTCAATTCATCTTACCTTTTCTAGAACTCTCATTCATATGAATCTCAGCATAAATCCTCTCGATTCACCAAATGCTCATCATTTTGATTGATTATAATTTGTATACCTTTTTCCATAAATCTTAAGACTCATCTTGATTCCCCTCCGATCCATCAGTATGGGTAGTGTATCATCCAGTCATATCAACTTCTTGACATTCCCCCCTTTTGACTGGATGATAGGCTCTTACTGTTTATATGCTCAGAGGAACTTCGCATGGACTCAGTTAATAATATGACCCCCAGCGGGTTCCTTAATAGTGTAGACATCCATACCAGTCTTCTTGATTATCTTGAATGGCCCAGCCCAGATGTTGGACAGCTTGTTTTCCGCCCAAATCCATGCTGGTCATGGAATAAAATGTAATCCCCCACAGCAAACAGCGGAAGTCTGCTCCATCTCTTCTGATCAGCTTTTTGATCACAAATCTTCTTGGATAAACTGGTGAAGTAGGCTTCTGTTTGCAGCTTGATAAATGTATCCATAAGAGTCTTCAAATATCGCTGGAGTTCCACACCACCAGTGTCCTCTACACATGAATAAAGAAAGGCGGGAAGAGCCAGATGTCAACCATACAGCAGCTGAAGTGGCTCTTACCAGTGGACGAATGATAGCTAATATTATATGCAAAGACAGCGGTAGGTAGAAGGGAATTTAATTCTAAAGGCCAATCCTTTACCAATTTGTGGAGTATGTTCACTAGGGTTCTGTTGAATCGCTCCACCATCCCATTTGATTCCAGATAGTATGGAGTGGTCAAAACCCCACAGATCGCCATCAACTCATTCAACTTTGGAAAAATATGTGAAGTGAAGTTGGTTTTGTTATCCATCAGAATGAACTGTGGGCAGCTTTGTCACTTTATCACATACTCCATAATAAACTTGGCAGTGGTGACCACGCCTAAGTCGCTAATAGCCCTGGCCTCCACCCATAAGGTCAAGTGATTGATGGCAACAATTATATCCTTGGATCAATTGGTGCTAGTTGGCAGAGGTCCCACTACATCAATGGAAATGGTGTGCCAGGCGAACAGGGGTTTAACTAGCTGGTATGTGGTTTTCTTGTGGTAAGGCTTTTCCACTTGACAATTATGGCAACAGCTAACCATTTCCAATATGTCATAATGCATGCTCTCCCAGTAGTATTGGGGTCGCAAAAACTCCAGCGTTTTCTGAAATCCTCCATGTCCTACAGCCTGATGAGCATCCATAATAATCAAAGGTCTAGCTGAAGGCTTAGGGAAACTCAACGTTGCATCACCAATCCGCTTATATAGTTCTTCCCCACATATAAAAGTATCCTCCCTGAGTCCATCTAACACTTTGATCACCTGTGGCGGCTCATCCTGGTATTTATTAACACCACCATCTTCTCATACATTACGTCAGCTAAATCCGCCATGATAGCGACCGTTGGCAACCAAGAAAGACAATCTGCGTTTTAATTTTTTGCTCTAGCCAATGTAAAATCTCGAAATCATATGCTTGAAGCTTCAGAGCCCAATGTGCAATCCATCCTTCCAGTTATGCAGATTATGTAGCCAGTGCAAGGAAGAGTGATCCGTCACTACTTGGAATCTTACCCCATGCAAATATACCCAAAACTGTTTGTAAGTGTAGATCACCGCTAAACACTCCCGCTCAGTTATGGTTTAGTTTCATTCATGACAGTTCAAGCTTTGACTACAGAATTCAACAGGATGCTCCACGCCGAAATCGTTCTTCTGGGATAATACTGCCCCTATAGTGGCAAGGGATGCATCCGTTTGTACAATGAACTGTTTGTCAAAGTTGGGATATCAAAAAATGGGTGTGCTTGATAACGCAGTTTGCAATACATCAAAAGAATTCTGGCATCATTCCATCCAATTGAAGGAAGCGTTTTTCTTTAACAACTCAAAAAGCGGTGCCCCCGATGCAGCTGAAATTGGGAATGAACCATCAGTAATACCCAACCATTCCCAGAAACACCTAAATGTCCTCTTATTCCCTGGGCAAGTCATCTTGCTTATCACCTCCACTTTAGCTGGCTGCAGTTTAAGCCCATTTTAATCCATGATGAACCTGAGTATTCCGCTTTAGTCTTTAAAGAAATGGCACTTCTGAGACTTAATTTTGATATTAGTGGCAGCGAATCACTGAAACACTTGTTCCAAGTGGGCCAGGTGCTCTGTAAACGTCCGCGAGAACACATTGATGTTTTCAAGGTAAACTAGGTTGCAGGACAGATTTATATCTCCTAAAATCGTATCCATGGCATACTGGAATGTAGCTGGGGCATTACACAACCCTTGTGGCATGCAAGTCAGCTGGAATAACCCTCTCAAGGTGATTATTGCACATTTCTCCCATTCCACTAATGGCAATTTGATCTGACAATACCCCAAGATCAGATCCATGGCAGAAAAATAATTTGCCCCACACAATCGGTCTAATGCTTCATCAATCCATGAAAGAGGGTAGGAATCCTTCTTTGTTACATTATTGAGTTTACAATAGTCAATAACCACTTGATTTGAGCCATCCTTTTTCTTTACAATGAGCACAGGTGAGGCCCACGGACTGTTTGACGGCTCTAGCATACCTTGTACAGTAGGTTTATCCACCTCGTTGGAGACAACCTCTTCTGCCACTTTTAAAAATCTAATAATTCAGGATTGAATGGGAGGGTGATCCCCCATATCTATCCGATGTACCACCACTTGAGCGCACCCCAAATCATGATCATCATGTGCAAAGATATCACAATACTTTTCAAATAATGACATAGCCTTATCTTGCTGTTCTGCTGATAATCCTGTAAGCGCTTCCTTCAGAACCACAGTCAGTATGCCAAATGACGAGCTTGCCAGTAGTCCAAGATCCTTCATGAGCCAAAATCATGAATATGGCGAACTTCCTCTATAGGGACTAAGTGTAGGTAAGCCACCACTTGGTGCCTTTAGATCAGTATTGCCTTCTTCTGTAAGTTCTCTAGCAGCACTTTCATCTCCCCATTCCCAGATAGCAGTAGCCCTGGAGCCACATGTGGTTCAAGTCATGAGTGCTGATGAGGCACCATAATTTCTCCATAAAGCCCTTTAGGGACATCGATTTCAATCTCAGTCCCTACTATGCACTGGTGTCCAGATGGTAGGCTTAAAGCATTTGTTGCCTGAAGCGGAATCCCTTTGTACTCATATATCTGGTTGGTGAGGGTCCTGGTCTACTGACTCAGTCATCAATAACAAACAGGAATCACTCTGTCACTGTATGATAGATTGATTTGACTAGAGCGGACTGGATCCGTTGGGATTCCACAAGAGAAAAAATATGCGGAAATTTGTTGGCTTAAAATAGTAAGAGTTTTCTCCGCCATATTTATTACAGCGCCAAATTTCCTCATAAAAGCCACACTGATTAACATATCATAGTTGTTATTTGGAAAAACCACCGCCAGAGCGGACACCTGAACTGACCCAAATTGTAAAGGCAACATGCTATATGCTCCTTTGGACACATTGCTATGCGTTCCTGCCATTCCAGATACTACTCGATGGTCCACATCTGGTTTCAACATAAGTTTAGCCACCAACTGGGTGGAGACTATGTTCACAGGTGCTCCCATGTCTATGATAGCGCAGATTTTTGTGTTTTTAATGAAAGTATCACAGTATTTACATTCCAACTAAGAAGAACCATCAATGTTTATTACTTGTACGTTCAAGGGCTTTGTGTTACTAAAAAAGGAGGAAACACCTTTGCTGACCTGAGGATACTTACTAGTGATTTTCTCCACCAGAATGGCCACGTTAACCCCTACTAAAGAGGTGACGTTTGTCAAGGGAACCACGTTACTAGTGCCAGTCTGCTCTAGGATCTGCCACGCATATGGCTTCTGCACATCTTGGCAGAACTTGGGGCTATGGGGCGAACTTTACTCTCAGAAGCAGAAGCAGGGGTCTACAACAAAAGCTGCTGATATAACAAATCATCCAATTAAGGTTCTAATTCTACCTGAAAAGACATTTGAGAATTGTTAGGGACAAGTAAATTGGACACAGCGGAGGTAGAGCATCCTGTCTCTACTCCACTCAAGCTTTTCCATGCTCGACTTTCTCAGTTGGCATTGCATACACTTGTGGTTTGCTAGGGCAATTGTCCACATAATGCCCTCTTCGTCCGCACTGGAAGCAAGTGTTCATAAAAGATTCACATATATAGCTTGTTGTGGAATGGCCTAGGTCGGAAGTTGCCAGTATAGTTCCAAGGTCGTGGACAAACTGGTGAAGCGTACATGGGCCAAAAAGGGTCCACTGACTCATATGAGGGACAGATATGTTCCAGTGGCTGATAACCCAGTCGCTGTGGCCTATATCCTGAAGAGGTTGAAGTGGATACAGCAGAAATTTTTCAGGCTACATTGGGGGCGCTGATCATGGTGGAAAGTCGACGTGAGGTGTTCACAATTCAAATAAGTCTGTTATCTCCATCCAACATGTGAGACATAGCATTTTATAGTTCTCTATGTGGTTTGAAAGCTGCCATCATCACTATACCAACATCCTCGTTGGATAAAAGGTAAGCCTCATGTAGGACGTGTGCTTCCGCCAAAAAACGCTCAGCAAATTCTAACAGGGTCTCATTTCAGTGAAACTGTATAGTCATAAAGTCAGCTTTCCATTAGCCATCTTGGTAGCTCCCCTGAACAGCCGGATAACAATCACTTTAACTTCTTTGTAGAATACTGAGCTATTTGGAAAATAACAGGTAATTTGATCAGCACTCTCCAGATATAAAGCGAACAGCAACAATTTCACTTTTTGTTGATCATTAGCCCCTTTCACAGCAAATTTAAAACGCTTAAAATATCTGTGCAGATTTCCATCATGACTGAAAGGAGGTACTTTTTTGATATGAACAAATTTGCTTTGCTCTAGGTTCCTGTCACAATGAGTAGGCGAATTGGTTTTGGAGTGACTACAGGAACCATCTCTTTGTGCAATATCATACATCTGGTCGGATGGACTCAAATCCATTGAAAAGGACTTGGAAGAAGTGGTGTCATTTGGGGGGGGTCCATTGTACCACCTGAGGGATATTCATTTGCGGATCCATAGCATTCTTCCCTTGAATTTCCACTAACCGCCCCATTTCCCCCAGCTCTGGCATGCTCCACAAACTGTTCTTTAATCAACTGTTCCACTTTAACTGAATAGCATTTACACCATCCATCCTGAAATTCCTGTTGCAGCATTTCATACTGATATTGAAATTCCCAGCGGAATTCCCTCTCAACGTTCAATATTTTCCACAGCTTGTAAACATGAAAGAATCTCTTTGGTTATGTTTTGCAGGTGGGTTTTCTGCCAGCTAGTGTTATCCTATTGTTGATTGGCGTTGTTTATTTGGTTAATGAGGGAGGCTTGTTCCCATACCAATTCTTTGTTGGCCCATTGAAGGGTATCAAGCGCCCTTGCATGGCCGCATACTCTCATGTCTCACCAATTGGAAGAGGGAAGGCTCATTGCGCTCAGCCTGACTAACAACTTCCAGTTGTGTAACCCAACAAATAGGCCAGAGAAATTCAGGAGATGTTGACCAAAGGACAAGCGCGTTATCCGCCATTCACTGGGTACTCCATTTAATGCAAAGTTGGGTTAATTCAGTTGATAAAGAGCCAACTTGGTCTGCCACTTGCCATTTGATTAAATCCAGCAAGGGTTATGCTCGCTGGTGCTGTGCCGCTGGATTTCATAATGGAATACTTGAAATAAATAATAAACTCTTAAGAAAAATAAGTTCTTACTTTTTGTTCTTAATTGTGTGAGGCAAACCAGGAAAAAGCCCTCCTTTTGATACTAGTATATCATATTTAGACTAGTTCCGATCCTTGGGGCCATGTGAATTTGGAGCTAAAGTATTATAAAACTGAGTCATCCAAATTAGGAAATATAGGCTTTCGGCCTATCAGTTCAAACATAAATATTTTGTGGCAAAACTGATCCGTGTGGTAATGATTTGATAAATTGTAACCAATCACCAGTGGGTAAAATCTTCTCACCTTGGGGGTGTTCAGATCCATGCAGAATGATTTGTTAATCTGCACCCAATCATTGATGGGTAAAATCTTCTCACCTTGGAGGTGATCAGACCCATGCGATATCAAACACCTCAAATTCAGCCAAGAAGTCAGAGCAATCCTATTATCAGTTCTTACTTTATTACTCCAATTTTGGGTATAAATCATATTGTCCCAATGGATAGGATTCCACCAAGAATCCGCCAAGGTATTTCACTGTTGGTATTCATATCATTGATAACCACAATATTATTCAAAGATTGGACTCCAACATTCTTTTTCAGAAGTCAAGAAGGAGAATGTCTGACATTGCCCCCTCAAGAATGTTGGGAGGAGTGTAGGATCGTAGGAAATGGCCATATACCTGGTTTATGGTAACTCCTGTGGCTACCCCCCTCGGGTTGGGACCATCTAGTACTAAAAAAAGTAACTCCCGTGGTTAATGATTTGATGGAGTATTCATTGCCTCTTTTGTAGCTGATGGAGAAAGGTCCCTCCCAAATTGAGCCAAGCTTACCGCTTCTTGGGGTGATGCAGTTATGGTAGTATAACACCTTATCAGCCACTTGAAATACAGGAAGGGGGGTGCAGAGCTCATTGGTAGCCTGCTCTTCTTTAGTCACTGTTTTTGCTAAGTTGGTCATAGCTTCAGCTTGGAGTTGAATAATTTGGTTATCTAGCCTTCACATGGATTTCTCAGGCTCCTCTCCTTTAGAGAAAACATCCTTAGCCAGAAGAGCAGGTATGCCTGGTTCCCTGCCATACAAAACTTGGAAAGGGCACATTTTCAGAATCCAGTGATAACTAATCTGGTAGGCCATAAGGGCACTGGGTAAGAATTGATCCCAGTGAAGTGGATTGGAAGAGGCCATTTTGCAGAGGATAGAAATTAAGGTTACATTGGCTCTTTCCAGTGCCCCATTGGTAGATGGATTGTACGGAGCTGAAAAGAGTTGCTGGGCTCCCATGGAGGTAGCCAGGAGTTTGACTACTCTGGAGGTAAAATTCTTGCCATTGTCACAGAGTAGTACTTGGGGCAGCCATGCAGAGCAAAAATGTGTTGAAGTATAAAAGTGGCAGTTGCCTTGGCTGTTTGGGCAAGAAGCGCCATAGCTTCAACCCACTTAGTGAAGTGGTCGATGGCTACTAGGATAAAGCGGTTGCCACTGGTAGACTGTGGAAGGGGACCTATGACATCCAAACTAATAGTGTGAAAAGATTGTTGCGGGGTAGTTGGTTGATACTGGTATCTAGTCTTGAAACCAGATTGTTTCTTACACATAAGGCAGGCTTCCAAGACATCAACTATAGCTTCCATCATTCCATTCCAATAGTATCGATCCTTAAGCCACTCATAAGTTTTCTTTGCCCCTCCATGGCCTAAAATGGAGTGAGCTTCGAGGATGGCAGGTACGCGTTCTGAAGGCAGGAGGTAAGGCAGCCACTTCACCCCACCTGCTTATACAACTTCCCATTTTCCGTTTTGGTGTTGCATGAGTGGCAGGCTAACATCTTCTGAACCGGATCATCTTCATCCTCCCATTCATTGGGAGTCATTAATAGATCATGCAACCTTTTTGCCTCGCTATTATCCAAGTGGAGGATTGGCAGACGAGACAACCCATCCACATTCATATGACGAGTTCTGGCACAATGTTCAATTTCATATCATAAGGCTGGAGCTTTAGAGCCCAGCGAGATAACCGCCCAGTAGGGTCCTTCATATTTTGTAGCCACTTCAATGAAGCATGGTCAGTAACTACAGTGAAGATGGTCCCATAGAGGATGGGCAATTCGCTTTACAGCCAACAAAACAGCCAGGCACTCCTTTTCTGTTACACTGTAGTTGCGTTCAGGCTTTGAAAGCATCTTACTGAAATAAGATACCGGATGATCAATACCATTTTCATCTAGTTGGCCTAAGATGGCCCCAACGGCGTAGCCCAAGGCATCCGTAAACAGGATAAAGGGTTTTTTATATTCTGGGTGTCATAGGATTGGGCGTCGTTGTAGTAGCTGCTTCAGGGTCTCAAAAGCGGCTTTTTTTTCAGCACCCCATTGGAAGGGGATATTCTTCTTCAGTAAGCGAACAAGGGGCTCACTGAGTTGTGAGAACTTAGGGATGAACTGATGGTAATACCCCATCATCCCTAAAAACACCTGTATATCCCGCAAATTCTTAGGGAGAGGCATATTTGCAATGGCTTCGACCTTGTTCTGTAGTGGTTGGATTCCTTTTTGCGAGATAGTGTGGCCAAGGAAATCCAATTTTCGCTGAAAGAAGGTGCACTTTGATGGTTTCAATTTGATATTTGACTTACGTAGCCTTCCAACCACCTCCTTCAAGTGATCCAGGTGGTCGTCGAAGGTTTTTGAGAACACAGTAATATCGTCAAGATAAATAATAACGCAGGTTAGCTTTAAGTCTTTCAAGATGTGATCCATCGCACGCTGAAAAGATACAGGTGCATTGCACAACCCTTGAGGTAATCGAGTGGGTTGGTAAAGACCTTCGCTGCATATCAAAGCGCATTTCTCCTGGTCCTGTGAAGAAAGGTCCATTTGCCAATAACCACTGGCCAAGTCCATGGCTGAGAAAAAGTTTGAGCTGGATAGTTGGGCCAGGGCATCATTGATGTAAGGGATAGGATAGCTATCCTTCTTCGTGAGGTTATTTAGCTTGCGGTAGTCCATGACTACCCAGTGACCTCCATCTTTCTTCTTAATCAACAACAGTGGGGAAGACCAAGGGCTTTGAGAGGGAACAAATAACCCCGCATCCAGTAACTGTGTGAAATCCGTCCAAATATGCTGTTCCTCCACCTTTGACTTGCATTATGGTTTTGACCGAATGGGATGGGCATCACCCACATCAATGGAGTGGCACCAGCCCTTCATATGGCCATAGTCGTGAGCTGACTTGGAATATATGTCGCTATAGTCATCAAGGAGATTATGAACTTTCTCTAGCTCAGTTGGGGTTAACTCATTCGAGATATGGACGTTTGGTAAGGTACACACCAGGTTGTCCGTTGGCAGGCCCAAATGTGCCATTGAGCTGATGGATTGGATCTGTTCAACATCCTTACAGGGATTAAAAATCCTCAGCCAACCTCTTGGTGTTTCCATATGATCATGTCCTTTGCAGTGAGGTTTTCCAACAGTAGAGTAATAGGTTGCTGATAGGCGGGGTCTAGTAGCCCATGTAATACACGAGGCTCCAAAGGACTAAGGCCCTCAACACTTACGAGGTGCAACAAACAGTGGTGTGGGATTTGGAGCGTGCTTTTTGTGTCAACCACTCGTTGTTCACCCGGCTTAATCACCATCTCATCTGCCGCATAAAATGGAATACCATCGCTAGCCTCCACTGAATTGGGCAATTTCTCAGTGTTGCGCCCAGAGGTGACATAGTGTAAAGGCAAAGCGGAAAAGGGGTATTCAACCAGGCAGGTGTAGTCATTCTTGATGAGTTCTCTGTTGGATAAGACTAACGGAACTTCGTAGTTCATTATAGATAGGAACCCTTGCTTCATGTTGATGATGCCTTCATACTCGATCATAAGCTGAGTACCTATGAGCATATCATAGGAGTTATTATCTAAGGCCACATCAGGGGCTCATAGGATAAGCTTCCCAACGCGAATAGGAGAGAAGAGTAAGCGCCAAGGGCACGGGTATTGTTTGGGCCTGCAGTTCCAAACTCCTTGGTATAATCCAAGTCAGGCATCAGCTTAATCTTTTTCATCAGCTGAGATGAGACTACATTCACTGGGGAACCTGTATCCAGGATAGCCATCACCCGGACTTTGTGAACAACTTCTTCAAACTTGGTAAGTGTGCTTCCAAAGTTGGCTGACAGCGCTAAGACCTCCTTGAGATGAAAAGTGGAGGTTAGTTTGCGGGCGGTCTCAGGGTGAGTCTCCAGAATAGACTGCATGGTATGCCCTCGCTGTAAAAGGTGAATTAAGCTCAATAGGAGCTGATCAGCATTGCTGGCTGTGTCATTAATTGCCATACAACCTATAACTTGGAGGAGGTAAGTATCCTCTGGTATTGTGGTTTCATCTACTCCTTCAGCGTTTAGGCAATCAGGGACCTCCACTTCTGCGGGAGCTCCCAATAAGTAGTACCCAACAATATCATAACCCCCTCAGAGTCAGCCTCAGGGGTATTCTCAAACATGGGCAAGGTTGCAATTGAAATGGGGGAGACAGCCACGAGAGGTGGGGTAATTAGCTTCTCTTTAACCAGCATTTTCACAACCCCAGTAGTTCTGGTGGATATACCCTTAGGGCGCGCACCTATTGGATGAGCGGAAGGAGAAACCACAGTAGTGATCTCCGCTTTGCATGAATGAGGAATGTCTGTTTTGAGTCACACCAAAGAAGCAGGTTTTGCAGGGAGAATAGGCACAGGTGGCCTCACTTCCAACGGTTCAATAGGCCGCAGCTCACCTAAAGGAATATGGGCGACCTCTAACAAAGCCTCTTTTATATCACGGAAAGTTGTAAAGTGGCGTTTCACTGATATGATATGCCTGGCGAGAGAGGGTTGTGAAGCTAACCCTGTTAATATGGCGGTGATAGCATCATCCAGGGTAAGCAGGTTGGACGTAGCCAGCCTTTGAGCAGTGAGATAGAAACGCTCAGCAAAACTAAAGAGGGTTTCACCCTAATACATGGTAAGGCGCATGAAAGCCTGTTTTTCCCTGTATAAGCTCTGCTTGGATCCAAATTCAGCCAAGAGGGCCTTCTTAACATCTGGCCAGGTGTGCTGAGGATCCAGGTGAGGAATGATCAACTCTTGGGCTTTGCGGCTTAAACAAGGAAGAATATACTGAACTTTATGTTTATCAGTGGCGCCATCCATTACAGCTTCATAAACGTACAAAAAGGAAGCAATGCTCCCTTCACCCAGGGTGTATCTGTCCTTTATAGGTAATTTGAATGGCCGTTGCTCTAGCTTTTTGAGACGGGAGAAAGAGCTGGCTAGTTGCTTCTCAAGAGCAACTAATCGTGATTCAGTTAAAGAAGAACTAGGAGAGCTGCTCACGTTTACAGCCTCCATGTTAGTAACCACGGTTTAGTGCACAGGCGTGCCCCTGTAGTGAGCAACAAATTGTCAAAATCCAGCAAGGGTTATGCTCGCTGGTGCTATGTGCCGCTGGATTTCATAATGGAATACTTGAAATAAATAATAAACTCTTAAGAAAACTAAGTCTTTACTTTTTGTTCTTAATTGTGTGAGGAAAACCAGGAATAAGCCCTTCTTTCGATACTAGTATATCATAATTAAACTAGTTCTAATCCTTGGGGCCATGGGAATTTGGGGCTAAAGTATTATAAAGCTGAGTCATCCAAATTAGGAAATATAGGCTTTCAGCCTATCAGTTTGAGGATAAATATTTTGTGGCAAAACTGACCCGTGTGGTAATGACATGATAGATTGTATCCAATCACCAGCAGGTAAAATCTTCTCACCTTGGAGGTGATCAGACCCATGCGATATCAAACACCTCAAATTTGGCCGAGAAGTTGGAGCAATCCTATTATCAGTTCTTACCTTATTACTCCAATTTTGGGTATAAATCATATTGTCCCAATGGATAGAATTCCAACAAGAATCTTCCAAGGTCTTTTCGCCGTTGTTATTCATATCATTCATAACCACAATATTATTCAAAGATTGGACTCCAACATTCTTTTTCAGAAGTCAAGAAGGAGAATATCTGACACCATTCCATCAGGGTCATTTTTTCCTTGAGCTGGGCAATCATGGCTTTGAGAGCTTCCACCCATTCAGTTAGCTCCATCATAAAGCGCTCAGTATATTTCCCCAATGTTGTTACATCCTGAACCACTCCAACAATAGGCCATGCTAATCCAGCAGTTCTCTTATTACTCAAGGTAATTCTAAATCTAACTGTGGTACCAGAATGTCCAATTGACAGCGGATGTCCCCAACACAATGATCCATCTGTGCCAGCACCCCTCGTACTTCCAAAAATGAACAATTGAGGTGGTTGAGCAGGAGGTGAGTATTGTGCTGCTGTGCTCACATGAACTGTAATACATCTCCGATTTCAATATTATGGTGAGCCAGAACATTTAGTAGCTGGTGATTCAAGGGTTGCACATAAGTGACTAGATATTCCTCGATTCTGTGGGTACCAAGGTGGCGAGCCAACCCAGTTGTAGTTACATCCAAATAAGACATGTATAGAGCATAGTGATTTTCTTAATCGCTTTGGTTATAAAATAAACTCAGGGCGTTTTCCCCAGTCTCATCTTTGTATAAGCATATCCGCACAACAGCCACTCCATAATATTCCTCAGTTGTTGGGGAGTCACATTTTTGGAGCGTCCTTGTTGGTTGGTCATCCGCACAGGGCAATTTTCCAATTTTATATTGATCATAGCTTCATCATCCCCTGGTTTGGTCACAGTAAAATAATGTTGGTTCATAGTTAGGTGTCTCCTGAGCTTCTTCAGCATACCGCACCCAAAAACTGATAAAATTATGTCGAGACAAATGAGGACTCCCCATTGTATTTTATTGCTGAAAAGCTACAGTTGCCTAGTGGCCCCCTGTAGTGAGCACCACTGTTAATTCTCAGCGTATAAACTTGATTCCGCCGAGTTGGTTTACACAGGGTATTAGCCACTCAGCAACCAAATCAGGCGATATGAAGATCACCAACTTTTTACTAATAAACTCAATAAACTTATATATGGAGCTATCACCCCTTATTTCGACCTTTGTTAACATAAATTTCAGACTTATCTGCAATCCCATAATCCAAATGAGAAAAGATCCCCTTTTAATCCTCCATGTGACTCTTTATATCTCAGTTCCCCAAGCTGGATGCACCCTCAGCTTGGTAATCTTCAATTCATCTTTCCTTTTCTATAACTCTCATTCATATTGAATCTTGGCATAAATCCTCTCGATTCACCAAATGCTCATCATTTTGATTAGTTATAATTTGTATACCTTTTTCTGTAAATCTCAAGACTCATCTCGATTCCCCCTCCAATCTGTCAGTATGGGTAGCATATCATCCAGTCATATCTTTTCTCGACATTCTTCAACAAGCTGTTATTGAAGAATCACTTAATAAAAGTAAATGATAAATTTGAAAGACAAAACAATTGATGTTTATTTCAAGAAAAACTTATATATTTATATGAATACGGGATTGTCTACAGTGAGGTGGACTTCTAGGCTCACTCTGTACAAGATCTTTCATCAATTGCTGTCAGGATGCAAATCAAGATGATTTTCTAGAGGAGATTGGAGATTGTTAATTTAAATCAAAAGCTGTCACTTCATTGGTAGCTGAAGGTTTCAACAATCAGATGTTGGTTTAGAAATGACTCCTTCATCAATTATTTTATGATCATTTGAATCTATTAAGAAGTAGAGTCAATCTCATCTCCATTTTATATTCCAATGTCTGACATTGCCTCCCTCAAGATCCTGTTGAAGAGGACATAGATCTTAAGAAAACAAGCATGAACTCTATTGACTACAGATCCATGGGCCAATTTGGTGACATTCTATTCAGAGTTGATTTTGCAAACACTTTGATATGGACCAGACTAAGTAATGTTGAGTTTGTAAGGTCAACCTTCTGGTTGATGATGGTAAAACATAACAAAATCTTTACTTGAAATACAGGTTATGCAGGTTATATGGCAATTGATTGTTGGTTTCTCTAGAGATCTTATATAGTATTCCTTCCATAGTAAGAGCCTGTAATCAAATTATCTCATTTGCTAGAGCTCTCATGTTTAAATCAGCTGTAACTGGCACAGAGTTGTCTGGCAATGGTTATATGCTACTTGTCAATCTGGGTTCTCTCCAATATAAAGCTTGGAATGGGGACATCTTAATAATTTGATGATAGCTTATCCTGTAAGCCATCAATGTGCTAGAATGGTAATAGTTCCAATGATGAGGATCTGACGTTGCCACCTTTTGCAGGATATAAACCAAAGTAACATTAGCACGCTCAACTGCTACATTGGATGAAGGATTATAAGAAGCAACAAAATGATGAATAGTATTAAACAGCGAAGTCAGCTCCCATATTACCACTGACATAATTTTGAGACCATTATCTGATAATATTGCTTGAGGGAACCCATTCTGGGTGAAAATGTGTTGGAATAAAAACATCGCCGTAGTTTTAGCAATAGCAGCTGGCACCAAAATGACTTCCACCCATATAGTTAAATGTTGTATGACCAACAGTATGTACTAATGGCCATGTAACCCTATCAGTAAATGCCCCACTACATCCATACTAAACACTTGCTAAGGTCTTAAAGGGGCCAAAATTTGATTTTGTAGTTGAGGTCCAGTTAATCCTGGTTCCAGCAAATAAGGCACACCCTGAAGAATTCATAAGTGGTTTTAAACACTTATCCCAATAGTATCAAGTCTTCAGCCATTTGTAAGTTTTCTTAACGTCACCATAGCCAAATGAAGTATGTCCTTCCACAATTACTTCCATTTGAGAAGAGGGTCAGATATGGGGGACCAAATTACCATTAACAAGTTTATAGAGCAATCCTTATTGAATCTGAGTGTTTTCAATTTTCTTATAGAGTTCATCCTGTATTTCTTTAGTCTCAAGAGTCCATCTTTCCAGTCTGCCAATAAGATCATAAATTATATCCTCTTCAGGAGTAAGAACACCCAAGATTGGAATCCTGGATATACTATCTGCATTTTGATGGATAGTTTTGGCATGGTTTGATAGAGAAATCATAATTCTTTAAGCGAAGGGCCCAGCGTTCTAATCATCCATCAGGTTCCTTCATATCTTTAGCCAACATAATGAAGCATGTTCATTGACCACAGTGAAATGAGTTCAATACAAGTAGGGACATAATTGTTTAATAACAAATAGGACAGCCAGGCACTCCCGCTCAGTTATGATATAATTCCTTTTTCCTTACTTAGAGTCTTACTGTAATAAGCGACTGGATGATCCACCTTATCATCATCATGTTGAGCGAGGACTTCTCCAACTGCAAATCATTGGCATTGTTAAACAATATAAAAGTCTGATCAACCTAATTTGTATTAGATTGGCTGAGTACACAAAGACATCCTAAGCGAATAAAAAGCTTGCCCATGCTCAGGTTCTCACTCAAATGGTACTCCTTTTTGTAATAAGTAAGTTAAGGGTTATGATAACTCAGAAAATCTAGGAGTAAATTGTTGTTAGTATCTAACCATCCATTAAAATACTTGTATATCTTTTAAGCTAGCAGACCAGGACAACTTTTGGATCACATCAATCTTATTTTGAAGAGATTTAATCCTTTTTTGACACCTGATGCCCAAGGAACTCTATCTTCTTTTGAAAAATGAACACTTTGATGGTTTCAACTATAGTAAGGCTTTACAAAGTCAATTAAATTCTTCTCATAGGTGATTCATATGAGATGTGAAAGTTTTTGAGAATAAAATTATGTTGTTGAGGTAAACTAAATTTCAAGAAAGTTTGAAATCACCTAAAATCCCATCCATTGCTCGTTGGAAGGTAGCTAGGCGCTACACAATCCCTGCAGCATTCTAATGGGTTTTCTAAATTCTTCATTAGCAATTAGGGCACATTTAGGTCAGTCTTTGGGTGCCAGTTCAAAAAGCCAATAACTACTTGCTAGATTAATGGCTAAAATGTATTGGGCGCCAGCAAGTACCAAAAAGAATCTTCAATCTGAAGAAGAAATAACTATCCTTCTTAGTAACAGAATTTAGACGTTGGTAATCCATCAACACTCTATGGCTACCATCTTTTTTTCGGACTAACAAAAGGGGAGAAGCCCAGGGACTATGAGATGGAACCAATAACCCAGAATCCAATAGTTGTTTAAGTTCAACAGTCACCTGAGCTTCTTCAACTTTTTCTTTCAATACAGTTGAGAACAAAATGCGGGCACATCTCCAGTCTACTTAATTTATTTAACCATTAATTTTACCAAAATCATATGTAGAAATGGAAAAAGATCAGATTATTATTCTAATAATTTTCCTACTTCTTTACGCTGATCAGAAGTAGTCCAGGGCTAATGGAAGGGCTGGTGTGCCCAATGGTAGGGGGCTGATCAAGACCCATATTTCTTAATTCTCCAAAACTTCAGATGTCTTCTACTTTCTCAACAGCCAATTGGTGAATGAAAGTAATTGGGGTATTTGGCCCAACGTTTATTGGTGTGTCCATTAAGCTTGTTAATAAAATTGAGATAGAACTAGATTATGCAGTATATAAAATTCCTGAACAAGGCAACATTTTTCTTATCAAAGGTTTTGGATCTCCCTGAATCTCCAATAGCTTCCCAGAGGGTATAGTAACATGAATTTGATTGTCCAAAATAATTTGGGCTTTGGGCAGAATTAGCATTGCATTGGGTGGATAAAGAGGCATACTTTCATACTGATTTACTGATTTAGGAAGCATTCAGACTCTTAAATTCATACATGATACTCTACCCAATTAATTTGTTTTCTTTTTGAGTAGACATGATCAAACTCAAATTTCAGTTTTATCATGAGAAGTTTTAAAAATTATCAGAAATTAATGTCCAAGGAGAGAAAGAAATCCTTCAGCATAATTGATAATAGCTACTTGATCCCTTAAAAATTGTGTGATGAGCAAGAGATCTTAACTTGAATTATCCAAGGCAAAAGTGGAGGTTGTTATTGATAAATTTCTAAATCTTATGGGTAAGGATGAGCGCACAAAATATCTTGAGTGCACAGAGGACCACCAGTCCCTTACTTCATGTAGTGAGATACATATGGAGCCATCTTGATCCGCTTCATAAGTTTGGAATATATGACATTAACAGGTGAGCCACTATCCACAAAGGCTAGGACTGGAATCTTCTGAACCTTCACTGCTACTTGATTTACTAACTTATCAAATTGTGGGTCAAAGTGATAAACATAGGTGTCTCACCGACCAAGGAATAAGATAAAGTAGAATCTTTATTAACATTTAAGACCCAATCACCTCCTCTGAAAATTAAATTGAATAACTTGATCAATATCGTTATGTAAAATAGGCTTAGGTTGAGGCTTAGTGGTATTGTCAACATGAAAAGCCTCGCCCTTCATGTTGACCCCTCTTTTTTCCGCCATATCAGAACATCGTTTCCAACAATTTCATGTATAATGAACGATCACAATACAATAGGTACATGAGATCTCCTTTTTTGACTCTATTGCATGTACTTTGGGTTGGTTAGAGGTGATAGACTTTAATGATCTCATTTTAACAGTTAATTTTGATAAGAGCTTTCTTAATATACTGGATCCAATTGAAAGTACTTTTTCAGGCCAATCATGTGGAGTTAAACTTCAAGTACATGGTTCTAAGGCTGAAATACTGCTGTGATGGCATCATCAACTTAATTCTCTTAGTAGTCACCAAAAGTTGATCGTTGCATAGAAATGAATAGCAAAATTATAGGGACTTTCTTCCTTTCTCAACTGAATGCCCATGAAAGTCTGCTTTTGGTTTGAAAGGGTTTGGTCACTTCCAAATTCTTGGATTAGAGCTGTTCAAAATTGACTGCAAGATTAAAATTCCCAGAGGTGAGAGGTCATTATATCTCTGACAGCACTACTTAAACAGGAATGAATACGTTTGACCTTTTGATGGTCAGTTTCTTCTCCCATTGCACTCTCATAGGCGAGCAGAAATAAAGCAATACTCTCTTGTCCCAGGACGAATATTTTTATACAACTAGGTTTGAAACAAAATGTTACCAGTGTCAATAAAGTATTAATGCCAGCGACTACGCCAGGTGCAGAGGATCCAATGTCAGTTTCAGTTGGTGTAGTCAGTAGATTGATTTGTCTTCAGATGGTCTCTAATTCTTCTTGAGTTTCTATCATTAATTGATTTAAAGAGAATGATAAAGCCTTTTGAGTGAGCTTCTACTTCAGAGTCTGAATCTCAATTAGATGATGTACACTTTTTAACTACTTCTTGCTGTAGTCTTGAGTTTACTGCACAAGTTCTTAAGTGCATTGTAACTATAATTGATATAATTGATTATAAATAAATGATTGGATTATAGCTAATGTGAGATTAACATCTTAGCTTATATTCAGCAAAAATGGGATATTGGTGTCTCCAACGTGATCTAATCTTGAAGATATTGATAAACTGATGGAACTTTTTTCTTCAACGTTTTCCTCTAGATAGGACTTGATATTTGAACTTAACCTGATTTTAGGTTCAGATGTTCCCAGTTACTCTCTTGACACATGAGTCTGTAGAGATCAGAACATCAACAAATAGCCAAAGGATCCTTTATCCTTCCAAACTCTACTCTCAAGAGTTATGTACAACAAATGTAAAAGCAGGCTAGGCGTTATATATGTGCTTCTAAACTTTCTTTATTATAAATGCTAGGGGTCTTTATATATGAAAAGCGGACAACTTTACAGATAATTATCTAGAAAATTTAACTGATTGGTTTCCCAAAACTTTTGACCCTTAGGACCAACTTTTGAATGACTGAGAATTCTTTTATCTTAGTTAAACCTCATCAATGTAACCTTTCACATATTGGCAGCCAACCCCTTGTGTTAGGAACTGTACACAGTTGGTCTGGGGTGTGTTACCTGACTATAATACTAACTACCGCCAAAAAAAGCGTTAGAAACGCTTCAGTAGCTTTGTAAAAATAACCCTAAATGTTCAGCGCTTCTGCTTGAACGATCCACTTTGAAATCTGACTATAAGCTATCAAGCCTTATTGAATGCATATTTAGCATTGTTGAGGATGATCCTTGATGAAACATTTATCAAAACCAATCAAGGATTATACCCTTTCATTAATTGCAACTAATCATTTTAGTTGGAAATCACTACCAAACAATAGATTGCTTAACCACCTTCAAAATGCTAATTGGTAAGTGAGATGGATATGTAGTCAACCAGATTTTCCAACAAATGGGCTCATAAGTAAGCTTCACATTGCCTTACTCAGTCCTTGATGCGTTTACAGTCATCATCCAATTAGTGTAGATGTCCATCAACAACTTTGGTAAATGCAGCAAAGTTATCCATTTCAGCAGACAAGGCACTCAAAGTAAGTTGAGAGTCAAAGGGACTTCCATCAAAGTGGACCTTGCATCCAGTAGCCACCTTTTTCATTTGAGACTTCGAGGTATCTATAACTTTAGATATACCTTCTCACCGCGAATCATCATCTCCAGCTAAAAGGATACCCAGTCCTGGGGTCCTGGAGGTCCTTATCTTGCATCTGAGCCATAAGGAATATCAGGCCCCTGGGCACAGGAGGCATATTGCTACGTCTTGTAGGGTCAGTTCTTGACAACGTTGCTGCAAAATTGTAGCGCAACTTTGATTTAATTAGTTCTCTGAGCCCAACCAACATCGTGTTATTGGAATCATTGATTGAATTGATCATCAAGTTAAACATAGATCACACTATAAAATAAGGCAAGTTGCATTCAAGATTTATTTATCAACCGTTGGTTGTTCATAATGGCGTCTTTATTGTCATAAACATAGGCTGAAGTAGTATTATAAAAGTTTACCACTTCTGAGTAAAATTGTGAGACAATCCTAGTTTTCTGTTTAACTTGGAATGATGTACTCCATGTATCTGATGAAGGAGATGCAACGCATGATGTACAATATGGTGAAGATAAAGATTGGTACATTTGCCAACTCACTAGCTGATAAATTGGCTTAATTTGTATAATATGTGCATTGTAGAGGGTACCGCAGAAGCCCTGTAGTGGAGAATATGATCTCTCTTGTAACGAATTCCATCATGTATTTGTGAATTGTATTTCCGATATTTTTGACATAAACTAAATACTGAAGCTCATCAACAATAGGGATAACTAGTTCCAAAGTAGTCTGAAACTCTAAGTTTTCAGGATGCAGAGGAGTTATTTCATATCTAGACATCATGACCCAGTTAGTCACACTTCTGGCATGATTGTAGGTATCATTTTGACTTTTATTATTCTCCATGGCATGATAAGCATATTCACTTGCAATAGCCTAGATCCCCTTGTAGTGAGAACCACTTTTTGTCAAGGCATAGTAAAATAGTTAACTGGCTAAGTTTAGGATCTCTCACAGCAACGGTAAAGTAGTCAACAGGCCAAGGAATCAAAGATAAGAAGGTTTGAAGCTGTTACTCCAGGAGGTAGGATATTCATCAACAAATAATTATTAGAAAATTAATTAATGAAAGTAAACAAAAAGGACTTAGGACATAACAAATGATGCTTATTCCAATTTAAACTTATATATTTATAGGAATTTGGGATTGTCTGAAACGAGGTGGACTTCTGGGCTCTCTTTGTAAAGGGTTTTTCATCAATTGCTGTCAGGATTCTAATCAAGATGATTTTCTAGAAGATATTGTAGATTGTTCATTTAAATCAGAAGCTGTCACTTCTTTGGTAGCTGAAGGTTTAAACAATCAAGATTTGATGTAGAATTGACACCTTCAACAATTATTTTTCACTGAGGGAATCTTCTTAAAAGTAGAGTTAATCTCATCTCCATTTATTGTTTTAATGTCTGAAAGCCTTTATAAGAGGGAGTGGGAATTAAGATTTAAGGGCTTGAAGCACTGTCCTGGGCCTGGCCCCTACACATATCTTGATTTGTTAGGTCAGGAATAGTGTTGTAGGTTGGTGGAGTATATTTGATAGATTCATATCACATCATAAAATTACTGATAGCTTGTGTTATAGATCAGAGAATAATCCAAAAATATTACCAGTCCTGCATAAATTTGTATGACTGGTAAGTTATTGCAACTGTCATGTCCCATGAGATAATTTTTTTGGATCAAGGAGATTAGGAAGAAATGAGCAAGGTCAAAGGGGTCAAGTTGGCCGCCTTCCTTACCTAAGATACACTGTGGACAAACGGTGGGTCAAGGCCATGCAGGCTCAGGTTGATCCCCAAAATCATGTGTTGAGGACTGAAATGTTATATCAACAGTCATAAAACCCACCAGTTATGTTTAAACAAGGATGTGTTGTTACACTTGCTTTCAAAACGGGGATTAGACTCATTAAAAAATTTGATATTACCAAAAATGATAAAATGCAACTGGTGTCAGAAACTCAAGTTTATACATACTTGAGGTATAAAACTACCAAGGTATTTTAGTATTGTTTCATTGGATAAGATCAATTCCAAACCCTACCAAATCAATCTGGACATTGCCCAAATTTCCTTTAAAATATAGTGATCTCCAACCAACCTATCTGTTGGTCATCTCTCTTACTATCAATCTAAGCAATTAATATAATACTTAACCCATGTTGCCTTTTGCTGGCCTCACTTTTTACCTCCTTGTGGAGATATTATGGGTTTTATTTATAGAAGACAAAATGGTGGGCACTTTATCATTTAGAGGTTTTTCTTAATTATGTTAATAGTCTATCCTTGGAGAGTTATAAACACTATCCTTACCGCAACCAGTTTTGTGCATACCTATTCCAACCAAGTGATTGGTTTATATTTCATTGGAGGTAGATTGAATATATAGAATTTAATCTGTAATATGTTTCACTGTTAATGGCTTAATAACTTATCAGGCTTGGTGGAGATCATATAGGATCAGATAGTAATCCAAAACAAAAGTACTAACCTTGAACTTTTTGTTTGCACTAATAAGTTAATGAAAACTGTTTTGCATAAAACTACCCTAACTATCAGATTGGTACAAATTTGATTTAAAGTAGATTAAATGATATGAGGGTTTAAATGTAATCTTTTTCTAATAATAGCTCAATCCAACTTTATCAGTCTTATTGGGGTTAAAATGGATTTTAGTGGGTTTAGAAATTCCTTGAATATTGACAGTAAGCAGGCAATTTAGAGTCACAATTAGTTTGCAGAAGAATTTCCATCTTGATGGAATTTTACAGTGCCCAGTAGATGATTCTTAATTCCAGGGGCTTTGCTGCACTGTTTGATTTTATATGGGACGCCCAAAGATTAATTGCGAAGTTATATGCTCTAGCAACATTTAAAAGGTCCTTACAACAAGATGAAAGGCTACAATGGGGCTTCCACAAGTCTTACTGAGGCTAAACTCATGGGTAGGAGAGACAGAGAGGATGACAACACCTCTAAGGTTTGAGGTTGGAGATTATTGTGTTGATTAGATCAATGTATAAAGTAAAATTGAATAGATTGCAACCCATATATGATGGATCAGCTGAGATTATGGCAGTTGAAGGTTTCCACAGTGCGCGCAGGGGAACAGCAGCCATTTGTGGAGATACTTATCCATAAACTCATGGAAAGCGTGGAGCAATATTAAATTCATGGATTGGTATGTCTGCCCAACAATCCCCATATTTCTTTGGTGGAAGGGGTGTGCATCACCAGATATCTTTAGGGATGATCAACAGGGTGACATGGAGGGTGAATTTAATGACGAAGAGTACAAAAACAAGTTAACTATTAAAGGAACTTAGAGAAGGCAAAACTAAAGAATAAGCAGAAGCACACCCCAAGGAGGGTAGTTGCCTATATGGTGGAGAGCATAAAGGGAGCTAGGGAATCTTTGGTGACTAAGCCGTTTGCTTGTCGCCCAATTGGCAGACTGGACTTCTTATGAAATGGTTGAAGGGGAAGTCATTAGAAGTCCCATATGGTATCAAGGAAGTTTTAGAAGCTTACACATCTGATCAAGGAATAATCTATTTAGATACTACCAAACTTGAACAATACTTGCCACACAGGTAAGTTGCCAACACCAGTTCCCTGGGGACCCTTCTTAGTAATTTAATTAATTATAGATATTGATTGTAAAATGTGTGATTTTCAGGTTTGATATGCAATTTGAACCATTAAATTAAACCCAAACAGGCTTATTCAGTGAATTGGGGCTCATATGGGGATTTGGGTGGGGTGGGATAGTTTCTTGGATATCATCAATGATTAGGCTACTTGGGGTGAGCCTTAAGGACTTGCAGGAGGGCCCTAATTTGTATAACCTATTAACACACCCCTTCAATAGTTTTAACCAGATCAGAAGAGAAAATGGGGGCAGAGAGGGAGGTTATTTAGGACCTTGGGCAGTAACCCACCGCTCATCTTCCACATGAGCTTGGTCACTGATCTTAGTGAAGGGCTCTACTGGGGGCTTGGGCTCCTTCCTGAATCTGTGTAGAAATTGCTTATGATCCAGCTGGAGGGGCTATTCATCTGGACTTGCAGCTCTATGATTAGGATAAGCCCCAAGGTACTGCCAGAGACCCCTATACTAGACCACCTCCCTGAAAATCCCTTCTATCATTTTTAGCAAGGTAGAAGAAAAATGGGGGAGGGAGAATTTCCCGGGGGTCAAGGCAATAACATCATTTATCTACAACATAAGCAAGGTTACTGAAGTGAGAAAGAAGAGTCATGTGAGGTCTTTGGTTCTTCTTTTGCTTGAACGGATTATGCTCACAGTTTAGGAAGAGGGGCTGGGAATTTAGATTTACAAGTTACTTAATAAGTAGACTACAAACAAAAACCAAACAAAACAGAAATGCTCCTGTGATTAGTTAAATATGTAATATTTGAAGGGAAGTGTTTCAGTATATATAGACATATATGTACTGCTGAATGAAGAGCAAAGAAATTTTTCTGAGGTCATATTATTGTTCCCTGACTCCAAATTGGTTAGGCTTGGCTACCTTTGTAAAGGAAAGTGATGACTTTGATTTATTTGTAGACCTGTATAATTAAAATCATAATAGAACTAAAACCAAGCTTATATGTGGAAATCAGTTAGGCTGTCAACTTTAGGCTCACCACCCTGTGTTATGTGGCTGCATATCTGACTAAGTGAAAAAAACTAGTTACCACCCAATATTTTTTTAAAAGATATAGCAGTAGCAGGAACCACCCACATGACAACCACCCAATTCTTCCTTTTTTACCTCCATATTTCTACTTAAATAATAACAAGGGATGGACAAAACTATAGTAATTCATAGCATTATTTAAAGTTCTCAGTACCTTTTACAGAATTACATAACTTTTTATTGGTTCCATATAGTTTTTTAGACTCTATATCATTTTATATATCAAAGTTCTCTTCCCAACTATTTAGATATTTTTGTAGAATAAATGTATAGTGAAATGCATCACAGAAGAAGGGAAGAAAGTAAAAATCAAACTGCAGTAAATAGACCTTCAAACTTCTAGTAAAAAAGTCAATGAGGAAGTATTTTTATAAAAGAAGCTTCTAGTATGCTTTCAACAAATTATGAAGCTAAAAAAAAGATTAGTGATGGTTATTAAAATGAGAATAAAACTAATAAAAAAGAATGTTAAAACTGTAAATATAAAAGCTAGTCAAGAGGTCATAGATACATTAGTGATATTATAGAAAGAAATCCAACAGACACTTCAAAGGGAATAGCAAACAAAGTAGAAGAGAAAATATTTATTTCTTTGACTTACAAAATGGTCAAAGAGTATATAAGACTTTACTAATAACATGAAAAGGAGTGTATATTAGTAGATATATTGGTAATTATGAAAACATTTAATTCAAACAGACAATCAAATGCTTGTTAGTTCATATTAAAAAATAAAGTAGTAAATATAACATTTTCATTGATGAAAGTGGGTTCAATCTACACCTATTAAGGATGTATGGGCGATCTACAAAAGGTCAGCTTGTCCAAGTTCTGGTACCAGAAAACAAAGGAACACTTATTTCTTTAATTTCAGCTATTAATAAAGAGAATGTTATATATACTGAGAGAGTTTTTTAAATTCAGGATTTTTATTTTCTCACTGGTGCATATCACACCTGGATTACAACAATTAGTTTCAGGAGAAGTATGTTTATCTACTGTGGGATAATTATTTTTAGGGGATCTAAACCACTTGTAATAAATATACTAATGCTTCAAGTAAATTAAAAGATTTATTGTATAAGGGTTTTAATATTAATATTGGAGGGGCCAAGGAGCAAAATTTATTAATATCTTGAAGCTTAGCATTTAAACATATCAAGGCTCAAAGTGGGTGAGGCACAAAGTTTGGATTAGGAAGGGTTAACCAAATTTGGGAATATTATGTTTCAGCCTATTGGAGCTCTTGAGACTTACCTCATTTGGACAAAATGGCCAATGGAGGGCCATTAGCAGGTAGGATAGATCTTTGAGGCAGTGATTTAATATATTTCACCCAATCATTTGGTGGGAAATAATCACATCTGTTGAAACCCCTTCAAGGCTATAAAAGGGGTGGCTGTGGAGTGGGTATTTGTACTAAGTTAAAGAGTGGATGGAGAAGACCCTCAGAACAACTCCCCCAATTTTGATGCAGGCTCAGTGTAACCCTGCTACTAGCCATAGGGTGATCTGGTCAAGGATTGGGGGCAATAGTACTACCCCAATTCGCGGGGTTTCACCAAAAACTGACCAGGATTTTCTGGCCAATGTTATTCATATCAAGACCTGAATTGCTCTTAGTATAATATCAGACTTGTAATTGTCCAACATCACCCCCTTCAATAGTGTTAGGGGGAGAATAAGGCCGCAAGAGCTGGCCATGAACCCAGTTGATAATAGCTTTTGTAGCAAGGTATTTGATGTAGTACTCTCCCCTTGCCTGTAAGTGACTTCAAAAGTTCCTCCACAAATAGACCCGAGATTCTCCTTTCTAGAAGTGATACAATTATGATAGTACAGCACCAAGTTGGATATTTGTGAGGAAGATAATGGGGCCAGAGCTCATTAGCAGCTTGAGCCTCCTTTGTGACTGTTTTGGACAAATTAGACATAGCCTCTGATTGTAACTGAATGATGTTCTGGGCCAACTTCTTGGCTTGCTTAGGGTCAGTCCTATTAGAGAAAATATCTTTGGCTAGTAATGCTGGCACTCCAGGTTCCCATCCATACAATACATGGAAAGAAGACACTTTGAGGATTTTATGATAACTGATACAGTAGGCCATGAGGGCACTTGGTAAGTACAGATCATAGCGAAGGGTGTCTGAAATGGCCATATTCCATAATATAGAAACCAGGGTATCCATTTGCTCTTTCCATGGCACTATTGGTCAATAAGTTATATGGGGCAGAAAAGAGCTGTTGTGTGCACATAGAGGTAGCGAGGATCTTCACAACTCTGGAGGTAAAGTTTTTCCCATTATCACAGAGAAGAACCTGGGGGCAACCATGTTGAGCAAAGATATTGATGGAGGAAAGTGGCCATGACCTTGGCCGTTTGAGCAGGAAGAGCCACATCTTCAACCTATTTGGTGAAATGAGCAATTCCGACCAAAATATATTGATTTCCCCTAGTAGTCTGGAGTAGAGGTCCAACCACATCTAAACTTATGGTATGGAAAATTTGTTGAGGCGTAGTGGGCTAGTATTGATACCAGGTCTTGAAGCTAGATTGCTTTTTGCAAGCCAGACAGGCGTCCAGGACCTCAGTTATAGTCTCCATGATGCTCTCCCAGTAATAGTGCACTTTAACCCACTCATAAATCTTATGTATCCAACTATTCCCTAAAATAGAATGAGACTCCAAAATGACAGGTACTCTCTCTGATGGCCAGAGATAGGGCAACCAGTTTACCCCTACTTTCTTGTAAATCTTCCCACTTTTCACCTTGATATTGTGAGAGTGCCGAGCTAGCATCCTTTGTACAAATTCTTCCTTATCCCCCCATGCATCAGGAGTCATTAGGAGGCCATGTAACCTCTCAGCTTCACTATTATCTAAATGAAGGACAGGCAGCCGCATCAACCCATCAACGTTTATATGGCTAGTTCCCGCCTGATGCACAATTGCCATGTCAAAATTCTGGAGCTTTAAAGCCCAGCAAGCCAACTGTCCCTGGGGTCCTTCATATTTTGCAACAACTTTATGGAGGCATGGTTGGTAACCATTTTGAAGGAGGTCCATATAAGAAGGGGCAGTAGTGCTTCACAGCAAGTAGGACAGCAAGGCACTCCTTCTCAGTGACGCTGTAGTTGCGTTCAGCTTTAGAGAGCACCTTGCTGTAGTAGGAAACAGGATGATCGACCCCATGCTCATCCAACTGAGCTAATATTGCACCAACAGCGTAGTCAGAGGCAACCGTGAACAACATGAATGGTTTGCTGTAGTCAGGGTGGCGGAGTATTGGTCGTTTTTGTAACAGTGCCTTTAGGGTCTCAAAGGTGGCTTTTTTGTTCTGCGCCTAATGGAATGGAGTGTTCTTAGCCAAGAGGCGGAAGAGGGGCTCACTGAGCTGTGCGAATATGGAGATGAATTGATGGTGGTACCCCATCATGCCCAGGAATACCTGGATGTCACGAAGGGTTTTAGGCGCCAGCATCTTTTATATATAGCTGCGACCTTATCTTGTAAAGGTTTATTTTATCTTGAGAGATGGAGTGTTTAAATAAATCCAGGTTTAACTGGAAGAACGTACATTTTGATGGCTTCAATTTAACTTTAAAAGCCTGCAGGCGTTCAAAGCTCCTTTCAAGTTGGTAAGATGCTCGTTAAAGGTCTTGGAAAGCACTGTGATATCATTAAGATAGACGATGACGCAGCTTAACTTAAGGTCCTGCAAGATATGATCCATTGCTCGCTGGAAAGTGGTGGATGCATTGCATAACCCTTGTAGTAGTCAGGTAGGTTGGAAGAGACCCTCACTGTGAATAAGAGCGCATTTATCCTGATATTTTGAGAAAGGTCCATTTGCAAATAACTACTAGCCAAGTTTATGGCAGAAAAAAAATTAGAGCTGGAGAGTTGGGCTAGGGCGTTGCCTATGCAGGGATAGGGTAACTATCCTTTTTAGTGATGTATTCAGTTTTTGATATTCCATAACTACCTGATGAACGCCAGTTTTTTATGAGCAATAAGGGAGATGACAAAGGCTTTGAGAAGACAAAAGCAGCCCTGCATCCAGCAACTGTTTAAGCTCCATCCTCATTTGGAGCTACTCAACCTTAGATTTCCAATAAGGTTTAGATCAAATAGGCTGAGAATTACCAACATCAATGGTATGATTCCAACCCTTCATATGTCCATAGTCAGTATCAAATTGAGAGAAGTCACTATAGGACTCCAGGTGAGAGTGAACTTTCATGAGCTCTTTGGGAGTTAGATCCTTGGAAATCTGAACATGGGACAAAGCGCATGTCAATTAATCCATAGGTATTACCAGATCTAACATAGACTAATATAATGGGCTTGTCAAATGTCCTCAATTGGAATCAGCGGGGCTTAACCCCTGATGCTTCTTTATGACCATATCTTTGTTAGTAAGATCCCCCAACAGAAGATTGGGTCACTGGTAGGCAGGGTCTAGGATACCTGGAAACTTTGAGGTTCCAAAGGACTTATCCCATCAAAGCTTGTTAAGTGCAGCAGGCAGTTGAAAATGATTTGCATAGTAATGTTGGTGTCTATCACCTTTTGTTCGCCCGCCTTGACTACTACCTCCTCTGTCACAATGGAAGGCCCACTGAGGCATCCACGAAGTCAGGCAGATTTTTTATGTTTGTTATGATGTTGTATAAAGGAGAGAGAGGAAAAAGGAAAGGTACTCAACTAAGCATTCATATTTTTTTCTTAGGCTCATCATTTGTCAAGATTAAGGGGAACTTTGTAGTTTAGAAGGGAGAGATCCCTGTTTCAGGTTGATAATTCTGTCATAGTCAATCATGAATTGAGTGCCAATGAGCAGGTCATATGCATTATCTTCCAATGCCAAAGCGGGGGCAGATGGGGGAGCCTCCCAAGATGTATGGGTAAAGAAGAGTAGGCTCCAATAGCTTGCATTTTGTTGGGCCTCGTACTTACAAATACTTGTGAATAGTTTAGGTCAGGCGCCAACTTAATTTTATTGATGAGCTTTGAAGAGACCACATTGATGGGAGCACCTGTATCAATGTTGGGATTTTTGCCCATATTCCCACCCTGCTAGATTACCTGGTGTTGCTAGGGGAAAATTCCCTAAAGCGAAGTGAATCAGAAATTGGTTGACCCAAATTTCAGAGGAACTACGTTTGGGGGATTTTGGGATATTCACCTGGTTATATCTATCAGGGATTGATCTGGATGAATACCTAATATCTCATTGGGCAGAGTGGACAATGAAATAGGGGCATCTGATATTGATTAATATCAGGTGTACCAATTAGGATTGGTCAGGTTTCATCACTGACTGATTGGGAATGTATGGTGAGTTGCAAGGTGAGTGATGCCATCTGCAACTAGTGAATCAATCAGTTGGTGAAGTGACCTGCTATAATGGGTAAAAAGTCCCATTACCTAAGCAGGTCACTAGCCAATTATAGTTGGTTCACTTGGATCAAGAGGAAAATGTTAGGGACACATTTCTGACTCTTTCCAGTTGAGGTCTCAAGGATATTCAATGATGTAATCCTAGCCAGGATGGGGAAGACCATCGCTGCTAAGATGAAGAAGGGTGATTCAATGGCAACGGCTGCCATTTCAATGAAGAAGTGTCAACTGAGGGTTAGATGGCCAAATCCCCTATAAATTCCCTAGGATTCACTATAATAAAAAAATAGATAAAAACAGATACAAATTAATACATTAGAATATTATCAGTTTAATTGTAGATTCAGTTATAGTTAGACTATCAGCATCCAATGTGAAGTTCCATCTCAAGGATATTATTGCAGAAGGCAATAATTGGTAGACTCTCAGAGAGAAGAGTAAAGATCTGAGTGGGGATCTAGAGATGAAGGAACCACAACTAAGGGATCACTGCTGACTGTGTGTTGGGCTGAAGGAGACTGTCATCAGAGGATCTTGATGAAGATCGAGTGGACAGTAACATAGGGAATGAATCCCTACGAGTACAACTATCAAGTATTTAATCAGAAATACTGGCCAAAGCGTTGGGCCTGATAATAATTCTAACTCAACTATGGATAATAGTCTCCATACTGTTATTGGATAATATATTCTTTACAATGCGAGGTGCATGAGGAAATTGAACCTGTGCAGTAAAAAGATTACTAGGGTTGTTTGCCAATAATAACAAACTAATAAATTTTTAAATAAAGATGTCTAGAACACGCACCTTATTGATGACAACCTCTACCTTGGTTATAGTGCTACAAAAGTAGGGGGTGAGAATCTCCTTCAAATGGAGAGAGGAGACAAGGCGTCAAGAAATTTGTTGTAACTATTTTTTATAGGTTGGAGGGTATGCACCTGTTTTATAGATTGGCTCACTGTACTGATAAGCTGGTCAGCATCACTGGCGGTATCAATCACCTCTGAACACCCCAGCACCTGATGGAGATAGGTTTGTTAGAGTTTCATGGTCATTCTATTCTTTCAGGCCTCAACCTATTTGGGAGCTAAACTTCCATTGTTGCTCCTAGGACATAATAGCCCAAGTCTTCACCACCCCCTTCAGACTCATCATCATAGGGATTGTCAATTCACCCTGAAGAGTTGCTAAGTGGGGGCCAAGAAACCAGCCTGTTCTCCTTGCAGGGGAGGGCCTTTTTGGCGCTCATCTACTATTTTGGCTTTTGGAGGGAGCATCATAGTGGCACCAACTTTTGGGGCCACTTGAGGAGAAGGATTCAACTGATGCAGTGTCAGAGGTGAGGCCATGGTTGTTCTGAAGGATGACTCTGAGGGATGAGAGGGTGAAGCCATAGGGATGGACCCCTTAAGAGAGAGTGCGTGGTGTGAGAACTCAACTGGTTTCATAGGGATGACTTGGGGTGCAGCTGAGGGGAGATAGCCCAACCTTGTCACCCCTGGTGCCCTCTGGCCAACCTCTAATAGAGGAGGGCAGTCTAGTTTGGGGTGCCCCATAGGGAACTGGCTTTGAAAGGGTAGTCAGCACCAGAGGGTTCAGTATGTCTTCCTGGGTAGGCGTAGCTTCATGGAGACCAGCAATCTCTAAGAATTCTCCATTATATCATGAGCAGTCTGTAGGGAACGCTTCACTGAGACAATATATATTGCTAAGGGAGGGTGAGATGCCAATCCAGCCAGAATGGCAGCAATTGCATCCAAAGGTAGCATACTAGCGAGCAGGAGATGCTGGGATGCATGGTAAACCCAGTCAACAAAGGTGGCAACTGATTCCCCCTCAGGTAGACTTAGGCACATAAATTCCTATTTCCTTTGCAAGATCTGTGTAGATACAAATTCCTCAATGGGCGCATTTTTTACCTCTGCCCAAGTTTTAAGGATGGCCGTATAGGGTACCATCACCTCTTGGGTGGAGCGGCTGAGGCAGGGGATTATATGCTTTAGTTTTTGAGGGCCGGTTGCCCCATCCGTAACAGCCTCATAGACAAGGAGGAACATAACAATGCTACCCTCACCGGGGGTAAATTTGTCTCTGAAAGGGGTATGGAGATGATTGGAGCAGCCTCATGAGAGGCATGGAAAATATGCTGTCCAATGGTTTTAAGTTGAGACAGTGTGCTGGTTAGCTGCTGGGGTAAAGCATCTAGCCAGGGTTCAGAAGTTGCAAGGAGTTGTAAGAATCAATCACCCCAACACCCTCCACTTTTAATAAAGTGTTTTTAGGTTGTACTATCCAATTTAGTGAGCACCACTTGTTGGAATTCAGGGTTTTTTTTGCTTGCTGGTGCTTATCACCCCTGAATTACAACAGTTAGTTGCAGGAGAAGTATGTTTATCTACTGTGGGATAATTATTTTTAGGGGATCTAAACCACTTGTAATAAATATACTAATGCTTCAAGTAAATTAAAAGATTTATTGTATAAGGGTTTTAATATTAATATTGGAGGGGTCAAGGAGCAAAATTTATTAATATCTTGAAGCTTAGCATTTAAATATATCAGGGCTTAAAGTGGGTGAGGCACAAAGTTTGGATTAGGCTAGGGTTAGCCAAATTTGGGAATATTATGCTTCAGCCTATTGGAGCTCTCAAGGCTTACCTTGCTTGGACAGAATGGCCAATGGAGGGCCAGTAGCAGGTAGGATAGATCTGTGAGGCAGTGATTTGATATATTTCACCCAACCATTGGGTGGTAAAATATTTGTATCTGGTGAAACCCCCTCCAAGGCTATAAAAGGGGTTGGTGTGGATTAGGTGTTTGGACTAAGTTAGCGAGGGGATGGAGAGGACCCTCAGAACAACTCCCCCAATTTTGATGCAGGCTCAGTGTAACCCTGCTACTAGCCATAGGGTGATTTGGCTGAGGATTGGGGGCAATAGTATTACCCCAATTTGTGGGTATCTGAGGATCAACCATGGGTTTTTTGGCTGGTGTTGTTCATATCAAAACCCAGATCACTCTTAGTATAATATTGGACCTAAATTAATTTGACAAGTGTAGTTAGTTCAGTTAATGTTGAGATTTTCAAAGCTTTCTTTATAGAACCAGTAAAAGGATGCAAATAGTTGCATATATTAGAGAATGTAACTTTTATGATGGATAATCCAATAACCCACTGTGCCAAAGTTCTGAGTGAGGATTCTGTGGAGCAAAATTTGAAAGCCAAGCCTTTATCTCCTTACAGGTATATGCCTAACCCCACCAAGTACATTTTGCTAAGATAAAGGGTGTAGCGTGGAGGAAGTGAGCTGACAGCTTTGATGGCGAGCTCAAGATCCTTAACCTAGATTTGATATCTGAAGCTTTGGGTAGGTTTGAAAGGTTACCCTGGGCGTATAAGAAGAACCTGCATATGTGGTATAGCCTTTGAAGGTTTATCTTAATGGATTGTTTAAGTGGATTGGGTGAACCCACTTTTTAAATTTAAGTTGTAAACTATAGTAAAGATGCTACGTAATGTAAAGATGAATTTGTAAACTGTAAAAGGGTACATGAAACCATCTAATACTAAAAAAAAGGTACATAAATTTAGTAAACAGACGCTGTGGAAACTGTAAAAATTAATTGACTAAAAAAGGTGTGGAAAGGGTTGGGACCATCTAGTACTAAAAAAAGGTGTGGAAACCTATAATTCGTCCTACCAGGACAGGTTTCTAACCTACTATAGTTAATTTAATATACCTTAGCTTGTAGTAACATGTGTGTGCAACTAAAACCAGTTAGCGACCACCCAATATGAATATGTGATCCAAAGTTTTCACTTGTATGATTATTTCTCCTAGCGAACCCCCAATAAATTCTACGTGGGCGGGGGTTTCGACCCTTAACCGATCTATAACCGGGATCCAAAACACCATGGGCTAAGGTACTAAACCGAACTTGAGTCCGCAACGGAACGGCCGATAAAAGATCGATTCGACGAAAGTTTTTTTTATAAAACTCGGTAATTACCCAACCTAAAAACTTTATTCATTAAGCGGGTGGGAGTCCAAACCTTAAACTTTATCCATAAGCTTTTTGGGGGTGTAAACCGACGTTTATAAACCTTAAAAAGCTTTTTTTAACCCCAGAGAAACCTCACCCCGATTTTATCTTTATCTTTACCGGGGGGTTGTAAAGGTTAAACCTGATCGGTTACCGATTACTAGGTAAGGTGATCCGGGGTACGTCCCTTTTTATTAACTTCATTAAAAAGCGTATCCAGTTTTTTTTGTGGTGAGGAGGCGTAACCACCTTTTAAAGGAGGTTTCGTGGTGGGGGTGGTAGATGGGTTAGGTTATAAGGGAGGGGTTAAGTTAAGTAATCGGTCGGGTTGGGGTACGGCCGGTTAATTTTATATTAAACCCTTCGGTTTGGTTAAATTAATCGAGGGTAACCTAGGGATAAGCCTTTAGCTCCAAGTTGGATTGAGGGGCAGTTTTACGTCCAGTAACACAGGGTTGGGCTTAATACTCTAGGCGATATTATTGTTGTCAAGGTTTAAGCGAGGTTAAGGGATGGGTGGGTTTGAATTCGCGCTACGGATCTACCCATTTAAAAAGAGGGTAACCTGATCGCTTTTATAAGCTCATAAGTGGTAAAGTTGATTTGGGGGAGCGGGTGGGGTAAAAGGTTTTTGTCCTTTGAAATTTGAGAAGCCGGGTCAAATAAAGCCTAACCCGTGGTTTTTTGAATTCGGGGTTGGAGCTGGGATCAAACTGGCCACTTTATCTTTGGTTGATGTTATCAGAAGGTTCTGGGTTTGCACGTTTAGATCTTAACATACGAAAGTGCCGTCTTACCTTACACTAATCGAGTTGCTTAGCGTTCGAGAAGTTAGAACGGAGGCAACTTAAACTTGGATGAGTACCCGCCCGTCGCGTCGCGCCAAGGAGAACGCGTTGACGAAGCTATCGGAGCTCACGCCGAGTCCCAAGCGGCGGGTCGCCACGGCCCCCGACCTGGATACGAGCCCCGTGTTAAAGAGACCCACACCGTTACGCGCGAGTTCGATTCGTGCCGATGCCAACGCGACCCCCATCCGACGGCGTAGGGGGCGGCCGAGACGGGATGCCGATCAGCTGCCGAGCGGCGAGGTTGGCCAATCGGCTGAACCCGTCATCCGCTTTCCGAACTTCATAAGCGAAGCTTGTAAATCGGGGCCCAAGGCGAGGGTTACCAAGCCAACGGTGGCCAAGGTTAAACCGGTGGCGGTTGTTGCAACGGTGGACGTGGAGCCCTCTCTGGACGCTGTAGGGTTGGATTCAGTAGATCCCCCGGCCTTTATATCTAACCTCCGCAAGGGCGGTGGCGCGTCTAATCAACCTAGCACCTCGCCCCCCCCTAGGCGCTCCCACCCTGCCACGCGGCAACCTAAAACCACTCGTTCGGCTGTCTACAAAAGAAACCCAACTCGGATTGTAGGGCGCCCCAAACCCACTTCAGCTCGACGGGATTCCGACCTTGAGCACTTCGAAGTTGACTCGGAAGCCGAAGCTCTGGGAAGCGAAGTTGAGGGTGGGCCGGAACCCTTCGAATCGGCCAAGGGTCCTTTGGGCGGGTTAACTGAGGTAATTTGAACAGGATGGCGTTAATTTTATACCGATCCAGGGCTGCTTTATCCTTCCGCCAACCGGTATGGGGATGGATCCCGACATGCCATTCCGGCCCCTGCTGTCGGGGAGGGAGGACGCTAGCCTGGCGGAGATCCGGTACCGGAATTATCGGACGCTCCTGGGGGAGGTGGAGCGGGTCAGCCAAGTACGCAAGTCCAACCGACCTTCTAACGTGCCTAGCGCCAGCTCTTCGAGACTCAGAAGCGAGCGTTTGACGGCATATTGAACCAACTTTACCTGCGGTTTACGTTGCATGCTGAGCGTGGCGCCGAACCCAAACGGAATAACGCCAGGTACAACGTTACCGGTGCTAACCTTTTAGCCTGCACCCGCTCGATTTGCTGGTGGTGCGCCACGGCAGTAACCGCGCGGATGCAAACCCCTTGTACGATAGCCTAATTCAGCAGTTAAACGAAGGCGACGGGTTTGATGTGCGGGTGTCGGATGTTCAGCGAACCTCCTTAAACCCCGGGATCGATGCCATCACGAGGGGCCTGTTTGCCGACTGGCTCTCGCCTCGCCACGCCAAGACTCGGTTCGCGTATGACTGTGGGGTAAGCTTTTACGGTTGCCTAACTTCAGACCTGCAAAGCTGTACCATGCGACCTCAAACTCCTGAAGGACTGGTACCTACAGCACAGAGCGGATCCCCACCAGCGGAGGCAGGAGATTTTTGTGGTGCTCCTGCGCGATTTCCAGCTGATGGACCCCCCGACCCTCCAGGCCCTGGTGCGGATCTTGAGGTAAGGTTATTGGCCTCATCTCAAGTTAGCCTCTACCGCCCCGCCCTGCCCATCTGGGCCATCTTGGGGGCCTCGGCCTCGCCCATCGCTTTGGAGTCGCTCCTCCCGCAGGATACGCTGGCCGGCGTCACCATCCGCTCCTTTGATCTGGTTGATCCGCACCGGTCCTTTGTGGACCTTCTCGAGAACCTCTTCATCGCCACCAACTCGGTGAAGCTCGGGGTTAGCGTCTTCCAGCTGGTGTTCGACACCTTTGAGGAGTTTACGCATTCCATCACCACCTTCCTCAATTCCCTCAAGTACGCCTTGATGGACCATTTCTACTCGAACCCGCTGAGCGTGCTGTACTGCGAGGCTTCGGTGCCCTCCGCCACCCACCTCGGGTCCCTCGCGCTCCGGCACGAGCACTGCGAGCTCATCCGCTCCCTCCCATCCTTTCGCTCCCACATCAACAAGTTACTGAACGAGGGTTTGACCTTGGCTGTGCGGGCCGCCCTCGAGGATGATGCCCATCTCCTCACCAAAGTCGTCCCGCCTATGCTCAGCCGTATCCAGGCTTATCACCGGGCCTACCCCGCCGCCTTCCAGTGCCTCCTGGCCCTTCAGAGGTGGGTTGCCGACCACCCGTGCCGGGGCCTCCCCCCTCTCCGCCCCCAACCCCCCATCGCCCTCTACAATGCCAACCTGAGTACCGCCGTCGTCAGGTTGGGGTTCTTCGGCACCCTCCAGGCCGCCCTTGCGTCTAGCCTCGCAGTTCATGGCCGGGAGGAGGTTTCTAGGTTGCTGGATGATCTCACCACTTGGATTCGGATGGCCCAAAGCCCTTTGGCTTCTGGGAAGGGCATCCCGGACCCCCAAGCCTGGGCCCTACGGCTGGATACCTTGAGGGTAGCCTTCGGCAACTCTCTAGACGCTCGAGCCCCGCCCAGTTTCATCTCGGATCTGACGGCGCTGCTCCAAGCCTTCTTCGAGTAAGGGGGCTTTAGGCTCATAACCTCCCAGGGCCACGTTGCCCAGCTATAGGATGCTGCCGCTCCACGAGGCCTTCTACTACCTCAAAACCGAGCTTCTCGAGAAGGCAAGCCCAGCTGCAGCATATGGCTAACCTATAACAGACCTTCAACCCGCAGCCGCCGACGGCGCTCGAATTCGCCCTCACCCGCCCCCGCTTGTACCTGCCGACCCCGGGCAGCCGGCTGGGCGGGGCCCCGCCCACCCCGGACGCCGCCACCGCGTACCGCGTGTACAAGGAGGCGGGGCGCCTGATCAACCTCTACGACTGGCTGAAGGCCTTCGAGCACCTCGCGGTCAAGCACCACCATAAGCTTACCCCCCACGCCCCCCCGCCCACCCCCGTCGATATCCAGTAATTGACTTACCCCCCTCCTATTCACGCGTCTAGGGCGCGGTTCGCCCAGTGCCTCAACGAGCTGAAGTTCCTGGGTTACATCCAGGCGACCCAGCGCAAGGCCGACCACGTCATGAAGCTCACCTGGAGCTGAGCCTGCGCCCGGTCGCCGGCTACCGACCCACCACTAACCTTTTCCCCGATGAAGCTCAAAACCCCACCTGGCCCCGTAAACGGTTTGGTTAAAGCGTCCAAAAGCCTATGGGTGGCCGGTCTGTACGGTGCGATATCCCAAATAAAACGTACCCTTAACAGTTGATCGGTGGCCCATCAACCCGTGAAGGTTCGAACCGTAACTGCTTAAAGGTGTAGCGCATGGCGTAAAGATGTGTGAGCCGGTTTCCCATATTTGGAGACCCGCGCTAAGAAAAGGGGAGAGCGGGTCGATTAACTTGTCTATCAAATTTAATCAACCTATGGAACCTATGGGGGATCCTACCAGGCTGGATCGGCCACTCAACACCATCATCTGTAACCCGTTAATTTAATTTACTACCCTTTATAGAGCCCTGGAGGGGGTTAACCCCCTTCTATAGGGTTCACTTAACCTCAACTGAGGGGTAAAGTTTCCCAGGCCTATTTACAAGGCTCTAAATGCCAACTGGAACTTAGCTTTTAGACCCGATAGTCGATCGTTCTACTTTATCATCTTAAAGCGGATATATCCCAACTCGCCTTTAAAAATCGATAATAGCGTAAAGGATACGAAAAGATTGATCAACCGGGGGATGCTGATTGGGTTCGAAATCCTCGATGAGTGGTTCTAGCAAATGTATTTAGAGCGAACGTTTTATACGGTGAATAGAATTCTTGCCATAGAATATCTTGGTATAGGGGTCCCCACTTTACTTTCACCATTTTCATTGAGTTGGTTGGTCAGGTAAGGGCTACGTTATACCCCTTTCATGAACCTGGAACTTAACTTTAATGGCTTGCCAACCGGGTTACTGATACCGAGGGTTTACCTATACTTGGTCAAGGTTTGGATGACCCCACAAGGTTAGTTTAAATATATGTGAGGAGTGCCTCTAACTCCCAGCATCATCTAACGATAAAACTAACGTAACCCCCCATAAGGTGGCAACCCCCTTCTTAGCTTACAAACAAAATCCCATGTACCCAAATGAGGAGGTAACCCATGAGGCCAGCTTAAGGTATCCTAGGATAAATAAAAGATAAATTAAACTCCATTCCGAGGTAGAGGGGATGGCCAACTGGGAGTTCGGTTGGGAACCCATTAATTTACCCGAAACTTGGGCAAAACCCTAAATCAATTCGTTGGGGCTTGGGAACGCCTCTAGCCAATTATATAATACTACCATCTATGGTAGTATTATACCTTGAGTAGGTGTGAACTTGCTTTTTACACCAGCTGTATTTTACCATCTTTGGTGGTATTAAATATAGTAGACGAGTCGAGTCCCCAATTGGAATGTAGATGTAATACCCCGTCCTCATATAAACTGTAAATGGTGACCTTTGGTACCGTTGCTATAATATCTCAGACCCCATCGCAATCTCTGAGATTTCCCTGGGCCTGCTTGGCCTTGACCCAGCGTTTATCCATGGTATATCTGAGGTCAGGGAGGGAAGTCAATTAAACCTCTTTGGCCCTGCTTATCCCCTCCTTGGCCTTTGATTCACAATAGAGATTATAGCGTGGGATATGTCAAATGAAGCCTAATGTAAAATAACTGGTTGGCTTACTATGGTATATACACCTGCGAGCATCCCTAAAATGGAAAAGTTGGCAGTGATGCTCACTGCAGCTGTAGTTGATACCATAAATTAAAATGGAAGCCAGTCCAATTGAAACCATCCTCGTGTGGATGAAGAATGGCGATAGTTAAGTAGACATTCTTACAGTTAGCCCTCCAGTAAAATCAGCTACAGCAGACCAATTTGATCCAATAAAAATGATTTTATCCCATAGGCTCACTTTTGCTTCAGTTGAAGGTGTACATAACCTCACTCTAAATTAGGTACCTCAGCGTCTGATCCCAACTGCACAGGTCAGCTCACCTTTTTAAAAGGTATTCGGTATGAGGATAGAACCTTTGAACCCTGTAGATTCAACCGTTTGGTACCATACCAGGTTTTATTATATGGGAGAGTACATTGTATGTGAGAGTAAAGCAAGCTGTAGTTATTATATACTAACAGTGGTTAAAAGCTCACAGTAACCAACTTGGGGTTTATAGTAGGTGCAGGTCAGGCTACCTCAGGCAAACTCCAATCCTCTTCCTATTCCTAAACACAAGCCCCTTCATCATAAATCCCAAATTCCCATCGGTGCAAAACAACTGGTAACTTAATTTTTGGGATTTTCAGATATTTACTTAACACTTTTAAAAGTTAAGGTAACAATAGCTTTAGCTTTGGGGGGATCGGTACCTTAATAGCTATTGGGCTATTGGTTGAGGTGGCAGTGAATGGCTGTTGATAATTAATAAAGGCATTGCTAACGATGTAGGATGGTGGTGCGGAGGCAAGAGAGTGATTAAATAGCGATCTGATTATCCACAGCCGCTGGGGTGGGGTAATTAAAGTGAGTCAGTGGTTCAGGGTTAGTGCTACTGAGTAATGAGGGATCAAAGTTGATAGCGACTGTGATAAAACTTTAATTTGACAATGCAGCCTTAAAAACATGAGAAATCAATAAAACTAGCATACTTGGATGTGAAGGCAAGGATTGACTGAAGCTATAGCTGATTATTGGGGGATGATCCCTGATAAGCTCTACCATAAAATTAGGCTCTGAGTTGGTGTAACTGTAAAGGTAAGGATTGATTTGAAGTGGTAGTAAAATACAGGGGTGATGTTTTGAGAGAGTCAATAACCCATATTCATGCCAATTGATGCTAGCATAAAAGTAAAGGTGCATAATTGAAGGCCTCTAAGATATTGGTTTTAGATAATCTTTATTTGTATACATTAGTTTATATAGCTGAGCAGACCAGATCTCAACTTTTCCCCCACTTGACCCAAAGTCTGGGAATAGAAGTGAGATCGTTTTTAATTGGGTAGTTGTAACCTGGTTTAACCAATAATCTGATAGTACTATTATTTATTAACCTTATATCTTCACTGATTTGTGGATACAGGGTTTGATTAACTATTTATGAGCTATTGGGCAAATGACCTGTTACTTTGTATGTAGTCCTCAAAGGTCATATTATTATTAATGATAAATATGCTGAGTCCTTTATTTCTTCTGATTTACATTAATCAACCAAATTATAATCCCCGCCATTGCAACCTCTATTTCTTATCTATTAATCCTCAAAGCTGTTGCCTCAACGTCCCTATTACCTTTATATTACTTTAATACTCCTTTGCGCCACGCCATCATAAAAATAGTCAATGATAGGGTCCTATTATAATTGAGGCCATCCAACAGAATTTCATTGGCAATTGGCATTATAACATTTATAGAAATAACCTGAATCTAAGCGTTTGCTTTATTGACCTAAATTGGATATTATGCCTTTACTTACAGGCCTAAATGCTGCTTGGTAATTGGAAATAGCATCAATAGGATCTCATCAAATTTGATAAGCTTACATGAGAAGGATGGTCATGGGGGAGGGGATCTTTTTCCAGAGGGGAGCTACGTTCATTTTACCCAAAAGAAGCGTATGAAGATTGAGCCAGTTAACCACTAGAAGTAGTAGATACAACAGTGTGCTCATTTAATTGGTAAAATAAACCCTATGATTGATAAAGAGAGTTTTAATATCCTTGTGTTACCCAATTACTGTTCTCAGACAATACATGGTTGTTTTGTGTGTTAGTACCTGTGCAGATGAAACATGATGCCCAGCGCCAATTTTAACATCTGGTGCTTACTACAGGGGGGCACACATTGCTCTATGAGCGGAGTTTGATTTTATGAAGTCTGATGCCCTAGGTGAGGGCTATCCCATGGTGGAAGTAGTGCAATCAGCAGATGCTGAAGTGGTCACCCAAGTGGCTAAGCAATTTTTTTGCCAAAATTAGTCAATTACACATAATTTTTGAATGCTCACAGTGATCAACTGACTGGAATCATAATTGAACATGATCACCAAGTAAAAGTGATAGAGGAAGATATGTATATGCATCAACGCCAGCTCAATGGCCTTGATACAGATATGAATGGAGAAGTTCACTCCAATACTAAACTATATCAGGGATTCAATTCACTACATCTTGATTTGGAAACCTCAAGCCCAAAATTGGGATCTCTGGTGAGTGAGACATCATTTTAAAAGCGGATTTCCAGGCTGCTAAACAAACTTTTGTTAATTAGGATTTCAAGATGCAGGCGGAACGCTACCATAATCTGAGATATTAAACAAAATCGAAGAAAAGATGCGTACTAGTTTTTTTAAGTTCAGATAAGGTCGTATTGCTTGGGAAAACCTTACTCTGGAGCCTGATTGTGTAGGCAAATGAGACACCAGTTATTTTAGTATGCCTGCTGTTTTTACATTTGTTTTGGGGAAATAGCATCCACTCCTACCAACGCTATAGTGCCTTTAGACTGTGTTGCTCCCATTCATCCTCTTGGTAATGTGGAAGGTCAGATAGGGACAACGCAGGCATTTTGGCCCTGCATCCATGAAACTATATTTCAGGTTCGTCCTGTTGTTTTACCAAAATTCAATAATAGGGCAACTGTGCATCATTTTCTCAACCTTTTTAAAATTAGTATGGGAAGAGCATCTGACACCGCTAAGTTGGCAGGTGTAATGAACTTGCTTGACTCCAAAAGTCAGGAGTTAGTTATGATAAATCTGAAAACATAAGCATTTCCTATCCTAATGCCAGGGAACCTCTTATCAAAGAGTTTGGCAGAGTTGAAAGGATGTTCGCTCAAAATATGGAATTCCTAATATCTCTTTCAATAAAGATGAGCCTATACAATTATTTGCAGAATGTTTCTATCTGAAAACGCAGATGCTTTTGAGGGCTAACGGTATAAATGACTTTGACACTCAGATTGCATTGCGCCATGCCTGAAAGCCCTATAAGGATATGTATAGGGTGTTGATACAAGTTTTAATGAGGAGAATGACATAACCCATATGTAGATTATCTCCTTTAATGCGTCATCACTTTTAGGTGTCTAACCAAAGGCCTAATGAGCTTCAAAACTAACTTAATTGGGGTTTATGCGCCAACTAGAAATTAGTTCAGAAGTATGTTCTTATTCCCATTGGCCTGATATTAATCAGGTTACTTATTATCTTTGCAAAGCTCTGGGCTATATGCCAATCATTGTCCCAATTTGAATTCGAAACTTAAGCTCATTTAACAAACCCTGGAACTAAAGTGGACTTAAAAATCAGGTGGAGTAGAAATGGTATTTTTTACTTCTGCCACCTTTACAAAAAAAACCCCTGATAAGAAAAGATCTTTGGGCACCACCTGCCATTAAAACAATGAGCGTTGGTGACAAACTGACTCCGCCAGTTCAGCAAGTCCCTGCAGTTAAGATGTTAGTGGGCACCAACTGCATGCATGAGAATTGCAAGGCTGAGTTGGTGCAAAAAGGTGTACCAAAGCCTTACATTCATCAGTTAGAACTAAAAAAGCTTCCAGTTTTCTCTGGCGATATCCTCACAATTGGATGGAGTCCACATGGATATACCTCTCAAGTGTTTGACCAAGTTCAGCCCTCAGCTAGGTCTGGAGATTTAGACCTATTTAAGTCAAGAAGACACTCTGGATGCCCTCACAATACATCTGGTAGACGCTTATTTTTTTAATGCACTTATATTGATATTTTGGTAAATAAACTTAAAATATGCACCATTGTTGATGTTGGGGCTTTGATTAATTTTTGACCACTAGACTAGTAAAAAGACTGAGCCTTGCTCCTGACATAAATCATCAGAAAACCTATGGTACCATGAGCCCACAGACTACAACTTATGAGGTAGCGTACAGTGCATTGCTGCTGCAATTTGGCATACTGGTAATATCTTCTCCTGCCATCATATTCTTAAACCAAAACTATGACTTTCTTATTGGGCCCTCATTTTATGAGGACTCATGGAGTCAAAGCCAATTTTGAAGAAAATAATTGGAGTTTTTTAGACAGACCCTCCCATCTATATATATGAATGTTTTTTAGTGTTATATGCATTCTTATACCTTCCATCCAATTGCAACGTAACTTTGGTGAGTTGTTGTGCATACATCTTTGAAGGGTTCTGAATTTTTAAACCTTTTTTTTTTTTTTTAGTACTAGATGGTCCCATTAAACCTTTTTCATATAAAAATTTAAAAAGTTTTATATGTAAGAATTGAAACTCCTATATATTTTAATGGTAACTGGTATATTGTTACAGCTGAGCAGTTAGATATATTGTTGATTTGATAGTTTGTATATACTAGATCAATGATACAGCGTCTTTGGCAAAAGATAAAATATGTCTGTGTGTGTCCACAATCCACAATTCCGCAATTCAATCAGTTTAATAGGATAAACTGTTTAGCCATTTGATTATTGATTGTTTAATATATGTAGAATTTCAAAAGGAGTGATTATTATCTAATTTTCTTAAATGTAAAGTTTTCAAGTGGTTGTTACCGATAAAGTATTTGGTTCAATTGATAAAACTATACAACTAAACTATATTGATTCAATTAATTTCTATATAAGTTTATTAGAAAATTATTTTATGTATAAATGTATATATCATAGTATGAGACATTTTCTCATGAACAAAAGAACCAAATTTATCACCAAACTTGGCACATAATCTATAAAATTTTGAGAAGGGTAATATGCTATTTTTATCCTTCCTTACCATTACATGCCAAAGCCATTCATAGCCCATACCAAAGCAATCACCAGCTTATGATGATGGCAGTGGCCTCTCTAAATGTCACTCACTCTACAAGGCAGTTTCAAAATCTGCCATCTTATTAGCCAACAGCATCCCCTTTCCACCTTCCCTCCTGAATTCCCTGACATCGCCAAGCACAAAATACTTGCAACTCATATAAAAGCGACCATTGCAATTCAGGGTGTTGTTATGGCAACGAAATTCAACCTGAAATCAAAGGTAACATACTCAAGTCATGCCATATTTGCCTCACTCCATGACATCTGCATCCAGGCAGAATATAACCTTGCTGAATTTTAAATTTTAAGTTTGTCACATGCTCATCCCTGACAACCTGCCATATAGAACTTAAATCCTATCCCCTTGATGCCTCCAACCCACTGCTCTCTGCCATGAGTTGCATATTCTGTGATATTTCAGCCATTGAGAAGGCGCACAAACCCCATCCCTCTCTGCCATGGTTAAATAGGCATTTTTCCAATTCCACCTGGGTGAAAAGGTTTTGATTTGAATTTCCTGTTTTATTCACCTCCCCCATCCTTAAGTGCATCATCTCTAATCACATACTCTCAAATAAAACTTAATAAGCTATTTTTTAAAAAATAAACTTTAAAAAAATTATATACAGGAATAAATAAATCAAAAAAACTAATGTTAATAGTACATCATATATCAAGTCAGCTGAGCGTTTTGGTATTATTCATTTGATTCATAAGGTTCATAGGTTTTGCTTAGCAGGTGTCAGGTTTAGTTTTGATTTTATAAGTTCAAAATTGGCTTTGGATGAGTGATTGAGATTTTAGTAGATTCAATAGTTTTAATTGGTTTTAGCTGAATGGTTGATAACTTATTTATTCAATGTTTTAATTGGTTTTTAATTAATGGTTAATAGTTTAATAAATTTGATAGTTATTATCGTTTTTGACTGAATGGGTAATGGTTTATAAATTCTTTTAGTTTAAGTTGGTTTTGGATGAATGGTTGATATTTTAGATAATTTATTAGTTTTAATTGGTTTTAACTGAGTGGTTGGTGGTTATTTAGTTGATTCAATGGGCTAAATGGTTTCAGGTAAGTGGTTGATGGTCTAGCTAATTTTGTAAGGTTCAATTGGTTTTTCTGAGTGGTTAGTGGGTTTATACTGATTCAATAATTTGATATAATTACACTTATCAATGGCCATTTACCAATAAAATTATTTGATTAGTAACATTTGGTATTTTTAGACCTACAATCAATGCCGGGTAAAATGGGTTATCAACAAACCTAAGGCTAAAAATCTCTGAATAACTAAGTCATTGTGTATATCTATATATGAGACATACTATCTCATGAACAGATGAACCAAAAATCTACAAACTTGGTACAAGTACTCTATAAGTTTAGGAATAGTAATAGGTTTTTTTTTCAAAATATAATAATTTTAATAAAAGTTATATATAAATATAAAATATAAAAATATAAGTTTATAATGATAATATTATATCATTTTTGGCTGAGTGGTTTTGTAAAGTTCATTTAATTTGGAAGCCATAGGTTTTGATAAACAGTAATGTTAGTTTTTGGTTGCTTTATGTTTAACAATTCTTTGCTAAGTGGATAGTGTTTTTTGGTTTATTTGATATTAATATTGATTTTGTCTAAATAGTTTATGATATAGTTAATTCAATAAGTTTATTGATTTCTAAACTTATTAATGGCCATCTACCAATATAAAGGCTTAAATAATTGATTTAAATCATCTAAAGTTATAAAAACTGTGCCAAAGCATGAGATTTCCGCTAGTTATTTTATAATTGAAAGGATGAGGCCCTGGCATTATGAACTAAAGGGTTTGTCAACCTAGTTTAAAGATGGCATCATGTTTATGGGTTATCAGCAGATTTGGGCACATATATGGTAGTTACCTAACCAGATTGCAGAATCTAAGGGAATTCCACTACATGGTAATTGTGACATAACCATTATAGTTGGTCATCAAAATATATCAAGAACAGAAATTAGGTTAAAATTAGCCAAGTAATATATGGAAAAATTGTTGCACTGTATTTTCACATCAAGTTGGAACCTTTCACCACACCTGGCTTTATCTTCCCTGATCATGTCAAAATTCAGATACTATTGACCAATCTGTATCCTTATTCTGTGCAAATTAGGTGGCATCAAATCATCACTTTGTCCATATTTTATTCATTGAAGAGGTTACAGTATCCACAATTTTGGAGATCTGGTTGAACTAGGGCTCAAGGTCAACAAGAGTCAATTGTTGTGTTCTCTGGTACTCAAGAATGTCTTTCTGGGTTGGCGGAGGATGGAAAGAACCAAGATTTGGTCCTATTTGATAAATATAGTACTACCTTTTCTAAAGAAGTTTATATTTGGGGTGTGCACAGCATGTGCTACACCAGATTGATACTGGTAATAATCCACCAATTTGCCTCTATCCTATAAACATTATGAGGCAGTGGATGAAGTCATTAATGCTGAAATTAATCAGCTAGTGCGACATGGGATGCTAATGCCCTCCAAGAGTCCCTGGGCCTCTTTTGTGTTAATTATTAAGAAGAAGGCCGGTTTAAATCGCATATAATAGATTAACAAAAGCTGAATAATATTACTAAAAAGGATTCCTAACCTTTACTGCAGATCGATGCTGCACTAGACTGCTTGGGTAGCGCGCAATATTTTTCAGTCATGTATTTGATTTCTAGTTACTGGCAGATAGAGCTGTCTAAGGAGGAACATGAAAAATGCGCTATGATTAGGACCCAGGTCTTTACCAACCTACTAGAATGCTGCAGGGGCTGTGCAATGCCCCATGACCTTTCAGTGGTCTATGGAAGTATCCTCTGAGATTTAAATATTTCCTGTATCCTAGTTTATTTAGATGATATTAATATGTTTCCAGAAAGTTTATGGATCATTTGCAACACCTAGAATAAGTTTCTACCAGCTTGCCAAGGTTGATTTGAAACAATCTGCAAAAAGTGTAATTTCTTCTGTAATACCTGAAATATCTGGTGTTTGCTGTAATAAGAATGGCTTGCAGCCCCAGTTAGTGAAGTTGAATATATTGAATATATGGCATGACTGAGTAGCAAGCGCAATGTTCAGGTGTCTCTAATAATGATTGGCTATTACTGTCAGTTTGTAGAGAATTTCAGTAAAATAGGTGAACTGCTGTTTCATCTTTTCAAGTCTGGAGTATCTTTTGAGTGGACTGGGAACTGATAATTAGCCTTTGATAAACTCAGGATCTACCTTACCCAAGCGCCCCTGTTGAAATGACCTAATATTGATAAGCCATTTAATATTCAAATGGACGCTTATCTCACTGCTGTCAGGGTAGTATTATCACAAATGATTCAGATGAAAATGAGCACCCCATGGCTTACTTTAGCCAGACATTGGATGTCCATGAACAAAACTATATGATAATGGAGAAGGAGTGTCTGGCAGTTGTTTACACATGTTTACAATTTTTGGTTACATCCACAGTGTGCATTACACTGTGGTATCTGACAATGCCAATTTATGCTGGTTACAGAATAAGAAGTAGCCTATAAGGATAGCTGGTTCAATGGTCTTTGGAATTACATCCTATGATTATGAAGATTGTTCACTGCCCCATAATGAAGCATCAAAACGCTGATGGATTATCTTGCTTGACTACCATAGCTTAGCAGCTGATGTGGCAGAGGAGTTGTTTAATAAAATGGTAACTTAGGATTATGGTGTTGAACCAGTGGAAGTTCAGCACTTTTTTAGAAAAACTAATGAAGAACACCATTGTTCAAAATGTTAATCTTTACAAAGTAACAACAATCAACAAATTTGAATACCCTGGCTAGTGGAACGAACTAATATTATTGTTGGGGCCCATATTGCGATGGGGCATGGATGTTTAGGGAGAAGTTTGAGCTGTTAAAGCAGCACCACTTTTAGGATCTATAATTTTGACGTTTATGAGACCCTCCACTATTCTAAGGAATGTCAAGTGGAAGGCCCTTACAGAAAAGCCACTTATTATTAATCAGTTAAGCCAAATTTTGCTTGGCACACCGTTTTTATTAATGAAGTGGGGCCCCTTGCCATTATGTATAGTCAGTATAAATATATTATAATGAACATTAATCACCTCACAAGTGGGTGGAGGGCAAATTATCAGAGACTTAGGGGCCATGACTATGGAGAAGTTTATCCTAAAAGTATTTACTATTACCACGGATGCCCCCAGTTTCTTTTGATGGATAACGGAGCTAATTTTACATCCTAAATAATTTCCAAACCCAACAATTTGTAGGTATATGTGGGGTATTGTCTACACCCTATCACCCTGAGACCAATGACACTATGAAGTGAGTAAATGGTACCCTTGTTAGAATTTTATATAAGATAAATACAGGCAAGGCATCCAGCTGGAACTCTTTCTTGCCTTCCGCCACTATTTCCTATAATATCTTGTATCACTCACCCATGGGACATTCTCCATTCGCCTACTCTATTGGAAGCAACCAGCACTTACTCCAATTTTGTATCATGCGTTGCTCAAGAAAATTTGATCCCTGATACCTATATAGAGAAATTGACCAGAACTTTTGATCTAACTGCAGAGTGAAACATACTCTGATGCGCTGAATATAAAGTATGTTCTTGGGAGCACAATAATGAGGGCTGGCAGACCTTACCCAACTTTGTTGAAAATTTGGGTTTTTATTATGATAGCCATGGGTTTGGATGGGCTAGTAAATTGAAGCACAAATGAAAGGGCTCTTCTGAGTTCATAGAGAAGACATCTACTGATTCCTACACTTTGAAGGATCCTGAAAAAGGTACCTTATTATTTGGATGCACACTAAGTTTCTCAAAAATTATATCAGCAGATTGCCGGCCTAACGGCTCAATATCTCAATAAATTTTTGGACCCTCAAACATATTTGTTCTTTGAATTTGGTCAAGTGAAGGAAAATGTTGGAATTGGTTTGACAACCATCTGATATTATTATTCTTTATTTAGACTTAAGTTTTCAATAATATGTAGATATAGGGTTTATTAATTAATATGAGTAGTGAGCAAGAGTCCCATGACCTTTTATGTTTTCATTAAAAATTGATATCATTTTATAATGATAAACCTGCTGAGACCCTTCATTTCTTATAATTTACATTGTTTAATCAAATCCATAATCCCTACCAGTGCAATCTCTATTTCTTATCCATTAATTACCAAAGCTGTGGCCTCAGTGTCCCTATGATTATATTATTTTATTAAACCATTTCCCACACCAGCATAAAAAACTCAATAAGATGGTCCTATTGTAATGAAAGCCATCTGCCAGAATTTCATTGGAAATTGGTGTATTTTCTTTTATGGAAATAAACCAAGCCTAAGCATTTGCATTATTGACCTAAATTGGATATTATGCCAGTAGTTTTCCAGGCTTAAGTGCTGTTTGGTAGTCAGAAATTGAACCAATAAGATCTTGGTAAATGAGAAGTTCTTATCTGAGAAGGATGGTCATGTGAAGGGGATTTTTTTTTTCTAGAGGGGAGCTACGTTTAGTCTAAAAGAAAGAAGAGTATAGAGTGAGCCTGTTTTCCACTAGAAGCAGTAGATACTACAGTGTCTCATTTGTTAACTAAAATAAACCTTATATATGATAGAAAGGTTTTATTATGTTTGTATACCCTAGTACTGTTTCAAACAGTACATGCCTGTTTTATGTGTTAGTATAGTGCAGTTAAATTATGACGCCCTAGCACTAAATTTGACATCCGCCATGGCCCACCATCTGAAGCTGGAATTGGACAAAAAACCCTTTTGCCCTCTTCCTTATCTGATATGGCTTCATATTCTGAGAGCCATGGTATCTGTTATGAAAATTGATGACTAGATGATAAGTTATACATTATAATAGATTGTAAGTTTAGAGTTGAGCTGAGTCTCAAGATTGAGCAGAAGATATATTGATGTGAAGCAAGTCATTATTAGTATTGATAGCTCATTAAATTGAGGGAATTCTGCCAAAACCTTGAGATAGACAAAAAATCCTAAAATGGAATGAATAGGTGATTACTAAGAAGAAGGGCGGAATCAACTTAGAATACTGAGATAAGAGTTAAGCAGAAGAATGAGAGAAGAGGTTTTTTAAGCAGTCCGCAGATAGGATCTGCATTTTTATATTATAATAAAAGTGTCAATTGTGGCAATTGCTCCACATCTTATATATATATTGGTTTTTATTAAGGATTGGCAATCTGCATATTGTCCATTCCGTTGCTCAGTGGTTAGTACCCTGTGAAAACCAGCTCTGCGGACTTAACCCATATTGCCAATAAAATTAACAGTGTTGCTCACTACAGGGGGCCATTGGTCAACTGTAGCATATTGGCACTAGAGCATCATGGCGAGCTTTCACTCTTTACACCAAAATCTTATTGGATTTCATGATTAATATGCTGGGGAAACAATGGAGTCATCCAACAAAGAGCCGGCACTATTCATGGTGACAGAGCCAGGGGATGAGGATACTATGATAAAATTGCAGTTAGGTACTTTTCCTGCATTGGTGTCAGATCAACAGGGCAGGTCCATGAACGTGACCCCTCAGCAATTGCAGAGCAATATGGAATGGCTTTTGCGAGGGTACCACCTTTATGAAGATGATGTGGGGAACTTGCACTGAGTTTGTTTTATAACCAATGATAACAAAAATCTTGTTACACGTTGTACATGTCTTACCTCAATGCTACCACTACGGGGCTGTCTAGCCAGCTCAGCACACATGGAGTGCAGGAATACTTGGTTGCATACATGAAGCCTTAAATCTGCCAACTACTGCATGTGTTGGCCTGACATAACATTGAGATTGGGGACGTCATGCAGTTTGTTCAAGCACAACAGAATGACACTCGCCTGTTACTTGACTGCCTCAATAACTCTTTCTCAGAGGTCCATGGGGCGCTAGTGCATGTGGACAGGCATGTCATGGATGTCCACCATTTCTTGGACGAATTAGTTCCACAGTTGAACCATGAGTTACCCCGAGTGATTGGGGAATTGTTATACTGGCGCAGACTATCAGCATAATTTATGTGGTGTCACAACGTTGGGTAGTAACGCCAAGCGGTTTATGGTGGACCTGGAGGAATGGACCAAAAGGATTGAAGCAGTGGTGTCTTGGATTAGGGACTGGGTTACCCTGACAGAGTGGCGGATGATGGATCACATTGACTCCGTGGCAGTCAAATTTAGTCAATTTCATGTTGAGTAGAGTAACCAGCGGATGGATGACCATACAACCAGCTCTTTTTTGGCGTCCTCCCAATACAGCCAGTTGTTGGGTCAGATTAATCAGTTGAAAAGCTATTCAGGTGGCTTGGAGCTGAGCCATTACCATTCTGTTCATTGAGATGGTGGAGTATGCTGAGATGCAAGTGCGCTTGGATACCCTTCAATGGGCTAATGTGGAGCTGGTGCAAGAACGAGCCACTTACATTAATTACATAAATGAAGCAAACCAATAAGTGAGTGACACCAGATGGAAGAACACAAAAATGCAGGGCACTGGGTGATGCTCTCTCACAGCTTCAGGCATTGGAGCGTAAACTGGATGTCAGACAATTTCAAGCCCAATATTGTGAGAAGAGCGTTTTGGATGAAGATGATTGTAAAATTGGCCAAAATACCCAAGCCAATTCACGGTAGAATCCTTTGAATCGGTGCAATATTTCATCAATATTAGAAAAAACTCAGCCAAATAGTTTGAGTTTAGGTAGCCAAAATATTCTAACTCATCATCAGAATCAAGTGAGCTCTTCTGATGTCCCTCCCAGCCTTACAACTAATCTAATTCAAGCAACACCACGGAGACTGGGCCCTTTTATAGGGTTGGAGGGGGTCCTGAAAGGTGCTGATATTTTCTCAAATGGTGATTGGCTCAAATACATTAAAACATTACCTCATGGCTTGTCCTACCCACCCTTAACCCTCCATCAGCCCTTCCAATAAATCAAGGCGAGATTCAAGAGCTTCAATAGGTTGAATGACCATATTTCTTAATTTGGCTCGAACCTAATAATGATTCAATATGTACGCCCTTTGAACCCAAGGTGAGTTTAATTACTAAGCCATGACATTGTAAGAGAGTTCATATTCTACCCAGATGATATCACTAATAAAACTTATAGAACTTAATATTCCTGTTTTCTTATTTTATATATTTATTCCATTTTTATTCCTTCAGTGGTATAAACACCCCCATTTTTACTTTAGCATCCAAGGATTTTATACTCATGTTGTAGCTAAATTGTCAAATCCTGTGCAAACTAGCACCAAGTAAGTGTTAACCCTCGCCAGGATTTTGACAAATGGTGCTCACTACAGGGGAGCCTGTACACCACAAAAATCTTCTTAAAATTGAGCTTGGTGGGGAAATTACCCCTCACAACTCCTCCATGCTTCAGCTGAGTTTAAGACCGCTGCTTTAGAACTACAGCTAGCTAGTGTCTTGTCCCGACTCAAAAAGCCTAAGCTGCCCCCTCTCAAGGCCTTTATGGAGCCGATCACACCATCCAAAAACCCCTTTCAGGACAAGTTTATCCCGGGTGAAGGCAGTATTGCATCCTTCCTCTTTGTATACACATCTGCGATGGAAGGAGCAACTGACCAGCAAAAACGTAACTATATCCTCCCCTGTTTGAGTCATATGGCTCAAGAGATCATGGTTCCCACTATGGCCAATCTTAGCAACTGGGCAGAGGTGAAACAAGCGCTTATCAACGAATTTGGCTCCTTACAGAGTTTACAAAGGCAAAAACAGGCCTTTATGTGCCTTAGCCTACAAGAGGGAGAATTGATCCCCTCTTTTGTGGAGTGTTCTATATTTAAGCTCAACCTCTGTTGCTTGCTAAATTGCTACCTCTAGATGATGCCATTGCTGCTATCATGGTTGCCTTGGCGTCTCATCCCCATTTAGAATGCATATCTCTGCAGTCAAGTGCACCTTATGAACAGTACATGATATTAAAGAGGCTCTGCTAGCAGTGGCTGATTTTTATAAAATTGACCTTATGCAAAAAGCTACGGGGAGAGAATCTACTTTAACCCCTCCAGCCACTTCAATGGCTATCTCCCTCTGGAACCCTGTTTCCGCTAAGCTGCAGCAACAAGATGCTCCTACAACATGTGAGGATAGCCCAAAAATAATGGCTGTGATGGGGCAGTGCTCCCCTTAGTCTTCAGCTCAAAAATCTCAGTTGGGGAAAGCAGTCACCCCTTTGCCTTTCCCATCTTTTTCTTCAGAGAGGCCTTCTCAAGTGGTTCCAAATTCTGCTTTTCATCCTAAACCCCTTTCTTGGGTGCCAATCGTCCCCACTAACAATGGGTTAAATGACCAGGTTCAAAAGGATAAACTTCCTGTTTCACATAAGCTTACTGCTACTGATTGACCCACAGCTGGTGTAGTTAAAGCATCCACATTCACGACGCTATCTCCCTCAACATCCCATCCAGCTACCTCTAGTCTGAAACCTGTCTCCATGAGGCAGCACAAAGCCCCTACTTTGAAGGTTGAAAATCGAGCTGTTAAAATCTTAACGCCTCCCCCAAAAGTTAATAAGGTGGAGGAGCAACCACAGGACCTATCATCCCATAAGGGAAGTCCTGAACCTACCTCACCTCCTATGGACTCCCTAACATGCATTGATAACCCCTCTGATGACGAATCTGAAGGGGGTGATGAAGATGTAGGCCATTATGTTCTAGGAGCCCCAGGTGAAGTGGAGGTACCTGACCAATTAAACCCAGAAAGAGTGGATGTGGCTAGAGATACCCCGCCAAACATATCTTTATCAGGTGTTGAGAGGCCTGGAGGTTATTGATACCGCCAGTGACGCTGACCAGCTCATTGCCACAATGATCTGGCCCACTCAGAGTGTGTATACACTGCAGTCTATCTGAGATAAATTCCCTGAAACTGCCAAACGCTTTGCTTCTACTTTCCAGCTGAAGGAGGTCCTCGCTCTTCCCCCCAACTTGGGTGGAGACTTAAACTAAAGTGGAGGTCATTGTTAATGGAGTGCGGGTTAATGCTATTTTTGACACTGGGTCCCCTGTGAACGTTTTGTCATACAAACTTATGAAAAAAATTAAGTTGGCCCCTGACCTCAACTATACACAAGAGTTTGGAACTGCAGGGCCAAACAACACTTGCGCCATTGGGACCTACTCATCTTTGCCCATTCATTTGGGAAACTTCTCCTCTCAGCCCCCGTGGTGGCTTTGGCCAACAATACCTATGATCTACTCATTAGCACCCATCTCATACTCTCTCTATGAAGGGGTTATTAACTTGAAGCAGGGCTATCTCTACTTGCTTAACTATGAGGTTTCTCTAATTCTGACAAATGATGGGCTTAAAAAAAAGATTATGCTTGCACCGTTGAGTTCCCCTTTTCCACCTTATCATTACATTACACTATGGCAGGATGGCATACAAAAATGTTGCCTTCATCAGTGGACGCCCTCAAGGGTATCCCTTTCTATGATTTGAAGAGATAGTAATTAAAGCGGGTGAACAACAGGTAGTTGATACTAAGATTATTTACAAATTCCCTACAACTTCTTATTGCACCTAACTAGCACTGATGGAGTTAGTCTTTTGGAGCCCAGAGTTTTGACAGGCGTGCTAAGCCCTGCTTATCAACGACCTATCAACCTTCTTTTAGGGAATCTCATCAAGAAGGATATGGTTGAAAAAAGCATCAGGAGATCGGAAGAGGCATGATAATTCCCTTGAGGAAATAAAACAAGTTCACTGTATTGGATCTATGGATGATATGGGCTTACCCGCAGACCAATCTCTATGCACTCTTCCTACTGTGCATTTTTCTGATGAACTAACCCCCAATGAGCTTGACAAGGTCCACACCTTACTGGAGTCCTATAGCGACATTTCCTCTACCTCTGACACCGACTATGGGCACGTGAAAGGTTGGACTCATACCATTCATGTTGGGGATGATCGCCCTATCCACTTTAAACCCTATCACAAATCCAAAGTCGAGGAGCTACAGATGCGGACGGAGCTCAAACAGCTGCTGGACTCTGGGTTGTTAGTGCCTTCCCAAAGCCCTTTCTGTCCCTGCTCCTATTGATAAAGGAGAAAAATGGAGGTCATTGGATAGTTATGGACTATTGCAAACTGAACAACCTCACTAAGAAGGGAAGCTACCCTGTTCCCCACATTGATGACGCTCTGGTCCAACAATCTGGGTCTACATACTTCTCCGCCATGGACTTGGCTAGCGGGTATTAGCAGATGGACCTTTCTCCACAGAATCAGAAGTGCGCCCTTATCTGCAGTAAAGGTTTGTTTCAACTCACTCAGCTACCTCAGGGGTTATGTGCTGCGCCTGCCACTTAGCAGCAGGTAATGGATCACATTCTCCAGAACCTTATGCTGAGCTGTGTGAACATCTACCCTGATGACATTACAGTTTTTTCCAAAACATTCAACGAACATCTCACCACCTAAAGGAGGTGTTTCAACGCTTGCAGGAAGCCAACAAAAAGCTGAAGCCCTCTAAATGTACTTTCTTCCAAAAGAAGTTGGATTTCCTTTGGCACGCCATCTCACAAGATGGGATACAACCTCTACAAGATAAAGTCAAAGCAATATCCAAGATGCCCATGCCCAAAATCCTTCAAGACATTCAGGTATTCTTGGGCATGATGAGATATTACCATCAGTTCAATCCCAAATTCACCCAGCTTAGTTGTAAGTCCCAGGGAACATCCTTTGGGTGTTGACCAGGCCATTTTCCCATTTCCGAGTAAGAAGGCACCAAAGAGGATGGCTGTACCCCTCATTACTCAGGGCGATCTCGCTCACATAGTAAATGAGTGCTGGGTAACAGCTCTCCCACTTTGGATCCCGGTTACCATACCCACACTAACCTCAGCAGAACTTTTATGTGGAATCAGTGAAATCTGCACCAAGATTGCTGAAATAAAATTGATTATAACCAATTCGAGTGGCAATCTGCCCAATGCTCAGATTTTAAATGATCAAAAAGGTATGAAGACTGATCTATTGGCTGGAATGCCCTACAGTTGCAATTCAATAACATGACGATTGGAAAAATCTCTCCCCTCCAAAATCTGGCAGGCATCACCCCTGATGGGCAGCTTCCTGCTGACAAATTGGGCATTGTGCCTAATGGAATGCCATTGACTGAACGAATGGCCCAGTGACTGAGCATGGGTGGGTTGAGCATCTCAAACCCGTTCCCAACTAAATGGGCCCACCCCTATGTGGGGTGGCCTTGGGGGATTCCCACCGCTTGTCAGGCTAAATGATGTTGCACCAACTGTTGGACATGTAGTAGAGCTTTGGTTCAGGCATTTGAGGTTGAACTGATAGCAACTCAGCCCACCGCCAAATTTTGCAATGATGGTTCCCAATGTACTGACCTGCCCATTCCCAAATAATTTGCCAGTTAGGTCAAATTTGAGGGGCCCAATCCCAGATTTGCTTTTCCCCAAATTGATTACATAATCAGTCGCATTGCACTGAGAAAATGTTGGTCAATTTTTTTTTTCCTAAATTTCCATTAAAATTATTTCCAAAAATTAGTTTTTACATGTTGAAAATTAAGCTGCCTTATCTGCTGACATTCTTGTACCCCTCAAGGTTAACGGCTGTGTGCATCTGGTACTTTATTTTGTGCCTATATAAAATTCTGGCTCACCAGCAGATAAAGGTGGAGCTCTTTCCCAGTTCCATATTCGTCATATCAGCAGCAGTGTTCCAGGCATTCTGGTTTGCTGTTCGGATGCTCTGGCATCTGGGCTGACAGGCCAGTCTAATCTTTACTTGCTGTTCACCCAAATTAGTGAGCCCCTTATACATCTCTTAGATAAGGACACCCCCTTCTATTGAGGTGCTGAACAAAAGGCCGCATTTGAGACCCTGAAGGCACTATTGCAAAAAAGGCCCATACTCTGCCACCCTGACTATGAAAAGCCTTTCATGTTGTTCACTGATGCCTCTGATTACGTTGTTGGAACTATCTTGGCTCAGCTGGTTGAAAATGGAGTCGATCATCCTGTGTCTTATTTCAGTAAGATGCTCTTCAAAGCTGAGCAAAATTACAGTCTCACTGAAAAGGAGTGCCTTTCCATCTTTCTCATTGTCAAATACTATCACCCTTTTTATATAGGACTTCCTTAAAAGTGATTACTGACCACGCATCCTTGAAGTGGTTACAAAATATGAAGGACCCCACTGGGCGGTTGGCTCGCTGGGCTTTAAAGCTCCAGCACTACAATATGACCATTTGGCATTAAACTGGAACGCGTCATATGAACATTGATGGGTTGACAGGCTGCATTTCCTACACCTTGACAATAGTGAAGCAAAGAGGTTGCATGACCTCTTCATGACTCCTGAGGCATGGAATGATGAAGGTGAGCCAGTACAAAACATGTTATTATGGAACTCTCGCAACACCAAGGTGGAGAGCGGAAAGTTATACAAGAAAGTAGGAATAAACTGGTTGCACTATCTCCGGCCATCCAAGCGAGTACCTGTGATCATGGAGTCTCACACTATCATGGGCTATGTCAGAGTCTGAAAAACCTATGGGTGGGTTAAAGAGAGATATTACTGGGAGGGCATCATATAGACCATAGCCGAGGTCCTGGATGCTTGTCTGACCTGCAAAAAACAATCCAGCTTTAAGGCCCGCTATCAGTACCAACCTATGACACCCCAACAACCCTTCCACACCATAAGTTTGGATATGGTAGGTTCGCTCCCTCAGACTATTGGGGGCAATTGATATATATTGGTTGGAATAGATCATTTCATTAAATGGGTTGAAGCTGTGGCTCTCCCCGCTCAGACTGCAAAAGCTAAGACTACTTTCCTGCATCATATATCTTCACACGGCATGGTTGCACCCAGGTCCTCCTTTGTGACAATTGAAAAAAACTTCACTTCCAGAGTGGTAAAGATCCTTGCCACCTCCATGGGGACACAATACCTTTTCTTGGCTCCTTATAATCCATCCACTAAGGGTGCCATAGAAAGAGTTAATGAGACCATGGTCTCTATACTTCAGAAAATGGCCAGTACAGACCCTCTCCACTGGGACCTCTACTTACCCAGCGCGCTCATAGCCTATCATATTAGTTACCATCATATCCTTAAAATGTCCCCTTTTCATGTGATATATATGCAAAAACCTGGGGTATCAGCTATATTGGCCAAAGCTATCTCCTCTGGCAGGACTGATTCTAAAAACCCATGAAAAAGGTAGCCCAGCAAATTATCCAATTACAGTACAAGGCTATGACTAACTTAACGAAGACTGTTAATAAAGAAGGTCAAACTGCCAATGGGAGCTGGGCCGCTCTTCCATAATTCCAAATATCTGACTTGGTACTGTATTACCACAATCATATCACTCCTAGGAGTGAGAAGCTCGGAAATATCTGGGAGGGACCATTTGTAGTCATATATAAGCAAGTGGATGAATACTCCATCAAATCCCTTGCTTCTGGAGTCATCGTCAACTGGGTCCAAAGCCAATTTTTACACCTTTACTCCCCCTAACGCTCTTGAAGGGGGTAATGTTGGACAATCTCAAGTCCAATATTGTGAGAAGAAAATTTTGGATGAAGATGATTGTATAATCAGCCAAAAGACCTTGTCTGATTTGTGGTGGAATCCTTTGAATTGGTTCAATAATTACATCAATATCAAGAAAGCTCGGCCAAATAGTTTGAGTTTAGGTAGCTGAAATATCTGACTCATCGGCGGAATCAAGGGGGCTCTTCTGAGGTCCCTCCCCACCTTACCACTAATCTAATTCAAGACACACCACGGAGACTGGGCCCTTTTATAGGGTTGGAGGGGGTTCTGAAAGGTGCTGATATTTTCTCACATGGTGACTGTCTCAAATAAGTTAAACATTACCTCACAGGCTTTTCCTACCCACTCTCAATCCTCCATCAGCCCTTTCGATAAAGTGAGGTGAGATTTGAGAGCTTCAATAGGACAAATGACCATATTTCCTAATTTGGCTTGAACCTAATAATGATTTGATGAATCCGCCCTTAAAGCTCAAGATGAGTTAAATTATTAAGCAATGACATTGTAAGAGGGTTTGTTTTTCTACCCAGCCAATATCACTAATAAAACTTATAGAACTTAATATTCCTGTTTTCTAAGTTTATATATTTATTCCATTTTTATTCCTTTGGTGGCATAAAAATCCCATTTCTACTATAGAAGCCAAGAGTTTTATACTCCTGTTGCTGCTAAATTTTGAATCCTGTGCAAACTAGCACCAAAAGAGCGTTAACCCCCACCAGGATTTTGACACTGGACTCTGAGTGAAAATCCACCGCAAATTGCAAAGTGAGTTCAAAGCACTTCAACAGGGGGTGCAAAATGGCCAGTGTCAGTGCTATTCAGTCAAAGCTTAGAAATAAATGATGAACATTTTGCTGAAAAGCCTGGTAAGGGAGTAAAGGAAGCAGTTTTTGGATAGTCTGGATAAGAATGTTGAAGATCGGCCAGCAAGTATCCCTTAGGGGTCATGGCAGTTCCTCTTTGCAATCCAACTTCTTCCTGGTCCACTTCGGCGGATTTGCATCCATCTGTGCTACCCTATTCTAGTCCACATGAGGATGTTTCACTTAGCCATTTGGAACCTATTTCAGCCATTCCTTGCGCCCAGAGTCTTGAGCGAGGTGAATTTGTTTGGATCAAGAAGTTACCACCTTTCAGTCATGCTGTGAACATGCACGGATATTTTAAATGGTTGAATTTGCTGTGGAAGGGGAATCAGATTGGCAGAAAGCAAAACTGTTGCTTTCTGCTCTGGATGTTTAGAGAGCTTACCAGGTCACCTGTTACCTCACAAATAGTTCTATATCATATCAAGAGGTGAAGGAGACTGTGCTCCATCTGTTTGGGGGCACGCCTAAAATGGAACAGCACAAGTCTGACTTTCTGACCATACAGTCTCACAAGAATGAGTCCCTGGTGAAGTTCGCAGAGTGATTAACAAATGAAGCTAATGTGTTAGTGGGAGCTAATATCTTAACCAACAAGGATGTAGGAATAACCATGATGGCGGCAGTCAGACCATATCATGAACTGCATTATGCTATGACTCACATACTGAATGAAGATGCTGGGCTTCTTCAAATAATTAGCACTTTGCACTGTCTTTCCACTACGTTTGTGCTCCCAATGTGGAGTGGAAGGCCCATGCTACCGTAGCTGCATACTCATTAGTAAATGGACAGCAACGACACAGTTATAATTCATTGGGTAATTATCGTTCACCCTATATATTGGTAGATCCTTTCCGCCCTCCTTATGTTTAGCTGCCCCAACCCTGACCTAACTTCAATACTTATGTTAACTTTTGACCTGGCCCTTCAGGCACAAACTATAAATGGGAGCTAATTATGAATGCTTGTTGCTCTAAACTATTCACAGCCTTACTTTTCTTTCTCATTGCAAACACTTTTGCAACCTACTCAATTCAAGACTAAATCTAATTTGATAATCTCACAGAGGAGATTAGTCTGCGCCCATGTCTGGGAGCAGTTGGGCAAGCAAGGCAAGAGGAGCAGGCGGAAGGCCCGCGGTCTCTAACGTTTGAAAACGCCCCGGAGAATCCAGTGGAATAGAAAAAAATCTCAAAAAACTGGCAGTCACAATTTCCCTGGAGATACTTGTGTGGCAAGCACGATGCAACCAGTACATCAACACGCCACACTCCCAGCCACTTTCGTCATTGGAATTTGGAGTCCGTGTGTATCTGGACATCCAAAAAATGGCCTTATGGGAAAATTTTTGTAAAGATGTACACACAATTTTCCTGACCGCAGTGTATGTTGCACCTCACTCCATGTCGCACGGTTAGCTGGACCTAGGTTTTGAAAGCAAAATAGCAGCAGATGAGGCTGCATCAGTACGCATAGTGGTCAAACTCCCCGAAGGGCAATGGGTTATCAAAACCAAACGCACCAGATGGACAAAATCAAACCTAATTTTCCTCACGTTTGACTTTTTGCCTACTACGGTAAAACGTGACATTTTGGAGCAACACCTGAAAGATGGTCTCGCCATATATGGCGAAATACAATCTTTTGAAATGCAATATTTCATGCTGATGCCACACCTGTGCACCGGCAAAGCCATCGCAGTTCTGACCCCAACTGAGGAGATCGTGAAGGACCTAACCCAGATCCCACACTCCACCTTTATTGACATTGCAGGGCATACCACCCACCTATTCTGGGTAACCGTGGACAGAGCGCCCCCCATTTGCACCCACTGTGACGCGTTTGGCCATAAGGCACACGCATGCCCCATCAAGGAGGGCGTCACATTCTAAGAGCACCCCTTGGCAGCCATGTCCAGTGGAGAGGCGCACTACAAACCAACCGCAAGCACCAAGGAGGCTTTCTCGTGGGAAGCATAAGGCTGCTACCTAATGGTAAAGCCCATCTCCCCGCAGGAGTGGAAGAAGGCTAAGAAGGCCCGTAGGGCCGCGGCCAAGGAAGCGGCCAAGGCCACCACCACCATCCCACACTCACAATGCCAGGAGGACATGGAGACCTTCGCGGTGGAAGCGACTCAGGAATACATCACCCAATCAGATTGGGAGGCCCATGCTGAGCGGACCACTCAATCCAAGGATCCAATGGGAGATTTGATCTCACCCAATCGCTGCACCCAAGCTCCAGTTGAAACCGACTTGGGACCTATCCCAACTGAAAATTTTTTTTGCCCCACTTGATGGTGCACCAAACTTATCTGTACTGCAAAAAATTTGTCCGACGTCAGGAAAACAAAAAGCAAAGGCCAAAGCCAATGCGACTCTTTCCACAAAAATTAACTAAAACCATGATAGCGTTGCTGCTAACACCCACGCTGCTGTGAAAGCCCATGGGGACCTTGAAGAGGCTGGTGGGCCTGGGGGCCCACCCCTCACACCTAAGGTGCAATGGGGGAAACCTTCACTCTAGGGATGCTGAATATCGCCAGACTCAAGGCCTCCCCATCCTGGGCTAGGAAACTGAGTTTTTTACAACACAATTTACCCGTGGATATCCTGGCCATCCAGGAGTCCCACTGTCCATGAGGCTCCAAGGAAGTATGGAAAACAATGCTCCTCCCATCCCTATCCTTTTGGTCAAAGCACTGTGGGGTGCTAATTCAGAAAAATATTTTTTCAAATTCACATCCTCAGAAACATTTCTAAATGGCTGAGTGCTCGTCATCACCTTCTTGTGGGCTGACGTTGCACACACAATTGTCAACATCTACACCCCAAATGGTGCACACGAGCGTCAGGAATTTTTCTCATCAGTCAAATCCCTCCCGTTACCCCCTGATTCTTTCCTAGTTGGTGACATGAACTGTTTGCTAACCTCACCAATGGACCGGTGGCCACCCTCACCCCATGCCCCACAGGGTCACGTAGAACTATGCGTTCTAAAAGCCACCCTTGGGTTAATGGATGCACTGCTGTGACATGCCCCACTGCTCAAAAACATGACACGTCCCCACGTCCACAATGGCCAATTAAGGTCCATGACCTGCGTCGACCTTATTCTAATGCTGGCGAAATTCCAACCCCATATCTCCACCTCAAAACAATGAAAATGGAATTCTCCGACCACTGACTGGTCTTGATAACATACCACTTACCCATCACAGTTGCAAAGGCCCCACATTGATGCAAAATCCGCCCCCCGAGCTCGCATCACCAGGATTTTCCACATGGGTGGAAGAGGCAACTTTGGCAAAATCGTTTGGTGCACCTTTTTTTGCGTACCCCATTTCCACATGGGCAACTTTCAAAGAGGACACCATCCGCCACTATTGCCATCTCTCCTCCAGATGCTCATGAGCCACATTGGCGGTTATCTCGTGCACTCTGGCGGAATTGGCCCACTTGGAGTCCAACATTACAGCCACAGGATACAGCCCTGCATGGGGCTGGAAGTGGGTGGAGGCAGCCACCCACCTCAACGCACTTGAAAGGCAACACAAACATTGGGTTTGTGTCCAATACAGGGCCACATGCATCACTAAAGGTGACAAGTGCACCGCATACTTCTTTAAAAAAATTTTTGCACCACGCCAGAGCGTGGCCTGCACACAGGTGTAAATCAGATAATTCCATTGCGGACACACCATCTGAAGTGGCAATCAAAATGAAAAAATATTACTCCAAGTTATACTGAGCTGAACCAATTCAGCCAGCTGAAATGGCGGAATTTCTTGACTGAGCTCATATCCGCACCATTTTCCAATACCCAAAAATAATGAATTTAATTACTCCAAACGAATTATGGACAGCCATTCGCGGTACGCCAAACCAAAAATGCCCAGGCCCAGATGGCATTCCATATGAGTTCTACAAAAAATATATCAAATATATATTCCCATTGCTGCTAGCCTCACTTAACCAAAGCCTGTTGGAAATATGCCTCCTACCAGGAGGACATGAGGCCTTTACTGTCACACTCTTCAAGAAAGGGGATAAGCTTGACTTAGCCAACTGGCACCCCATTTCTCTAACAAACACAGACACCAAAATTTTAACAAAAATCATGGCTAACCGTATAGGGACTGTAGCATCTGCCACCATCTCCCCAGAACAATTTGGTTTCATCCCCAGAAGGTCAATTTGGGATAACGTGCACTCTGTGGCTAATGTATGTCAGTCCACAGCCTCTGGGGCACTTGTATTCTTGGACCAACAAAAGGCCTATGATAGAGTAAACTGGGAATACCTTAGGGCCTGCCTCCATCAATTCCGCCTACCCCCGCTTCATAAACTGGGTAATGCTGCTCACGGAATCTGTGACAATGGCAGTGCGTGGCCCAGGCTTCCTAACGGAAGTAGTCCGCCCTCAAAGGGGCCTGCGACAAGGGGACCCCCTCAGCCCACTATTATACAACTTCAGCCTTGACCCACTACTGCGAAATGTGAATGCCCAACTCACTGGGGTCCATGTGCCAGGCCAAACCCCAGTCAATATGATAGCATTTGCAGATGATTGTGTGGTGGGGGTGTCTAATAACAAAGATGAACGCGCGCTTGAAGCCCTCATCCAGGAATATTCCCAGGTAAGCAACGCGGTACTGAACGCCTCCAAAACCGAAATCATCCTCCTTGGTCGGTTTCAGAACTGCTGGGCCCCAGCAATTAGTTCCCAACCCAGCCCATCTGCTCGCCCACATTCACGCCTTACTAACTCAACACACACCGCTCCACTGGTGCTCCCTTTCGTGCCACGTCCTACCATAGGACCAGTGCGCCATCTGGGCGTGTGGATGGTGACAGGCAGATATGCGTCAGCAGTAATGGAGTGCCATATACTGGACAACATGACGAAGCAAATCGCCTCTCTCAGAGCCCACCCTACTACCCTCACTGGCAGGGTTGTTCTTGCCAACTCTATGCTCCTATCCAAAGTCTGGTTCGGAGCCCACACCATCCCCTTCTCACCAAGCTTCTTCAAATCCCTGTATGCTTTGCTGCAAGGATGGCTTTGGTCAGGCCGCCCTCCACCAGTACGGCTAGAGGTCATGTTTGGCCCTCATCATCAAGGTGGCATGGGCCTGCTTGACTTCAAAGCCCATGCTACCAAGATCCTGGGCACCTGGATCGCGGCCATCACTGCTCTTACACTCCCATCCCAACACTGGTCCCGCGCAGCCCACTCCAACTTCTCCCAAGCCTTGGGCCTCAACAATCCATCAAACCCCCACTCCCTGATGAAATACCTCGCATCACACACATCGGCCACGGGTCCTCACGGGACTAAAACCCACTACAAATGAATCCTACTCTCCATGCGAAGCGCAGAGTGGAGAATTCGTATTAGCGGACATACAACCTGAAGATGCCGCCCCTCTCCTCAGTTCACACAAGAGGTACAGGGGCTACCCATCCATGATGGCGTGATCCCCATTCGACCCCATGTCCTATCCAGGGTGGACTACCTGGACATGATGGACATCCCTTATTCCACTGAGACCCAAAAGACTATCTGGAAATACGCACACCCTCCTCTGTTGCAGCCTCAAGTCCGCTCCCATGTGTGGCGCTGCCTGAGGCGGGTGTATCGTACAGCTGAGCGCTCTAACGCTTTACACTCATCCTGTGTCGTGTGTGGCCAGTATGGAACGCTGTTCCACCGCCTGGAGAAGTGCCCCACCTCTAAAGTGATATGGCGCGAAGTCCAACGTCTGCTGGGCCAGGATCAAACGCATCCCTTCAGTCTGTCAAGAGATATGTTTGCTTCATCAATGGCCTCCCCCTTTCACCCTCCCCTCCGTGCTCTGGTGGTTGCAATCGCCATGTGGACTATCCACACGATTGTCTTGGATGCCATCGCTGGCTCCATCCCCACCCTCCCTGAAGCTGTCCACAGATTCTGGTCTCATTTGGTGGACCACTTTCAAGCAAGGATGTTTGGATATCTCCCACCGCGTCACCGATAGCTGGTCTCCTCCTGGTTTCCAGTCTGGTTCATCAAATCAGACCCCTTCCTCCACACGTGCTCAATAGTGGCTACGGCCCCTTCACACGTTCCCTCCCCCTCCCCATAAGTGGCGTTCCCGCTGGCAACAAGAAATAGCATCGCTTCTCTGGGGTGCCTCCCCTGCTACTAAGTTTATCTTTCCTGAGTCATATTTGGAAGTGTTCATCCCATGGTCGGCCTTCCCCGCAATAAATTTAAAATTTAAATTTTAAAATTATGAATGCTTGTTTTTTATGCGGACAAAAAAGGGCATTATGCGGCTAACTGCCAAGGCAACCAGCATGTGAATGCAGTGCATTTGTTTTATTTGAGCAGGGAAAAGCTTGAGCGTAGTAGAGATGGGACGCTCTACCTCCACTAATCCTTATCTAATTGTCCCTAACGATTCCCATGATTTTCTCTGCGTTGGCCCCAGTACTCAACCTGACAACTTTTATACCAACAACTTCCGGCTGATACCTCAGCCTCCATTCAAGAGAGCGACTATCCCCCTCAGGCTCTGAGTTCCACCAAGATGTGCAAAAGCCATATGCGTTGCAAATCCTTGAACAAAACGGCACAAGTGATGATGGGCCCTCAACGGACGTCACCTCCCTAGTGGGGGTTAACGTAGCCATCCCTGTAGAAAAGATCACTCAAGATTATCCTCATGTCAGTATGGGTATAGTCACTTTTCTTAGTAACAAAAAGCCCTTGGATGTTCACGCAATAAACATTAATGGTTCTTCTTAATCAGAGTGTAACTACTGTGATATTTTTATTCAGAACAAAAATCCGAGCTATTATAAAAACTGGTGCCCCAGTTAATATAATCTCCACCAAGCTCGTGGCTAAGCTTCCGCTGAAGCCTGATGTGGATCATAGAGTAGTGTATGGGATCGCGAGGGCACAGAGCACTGTATCCAAAGGAGCTTACAGCGCGTTACCTCTGACTTTTAGTTCATCTTAGGGCTTCCACTCCAGCGTTGGTTTGCCAGACAATAACTATGACATGTTGATTGGTGCTGAGTTCATGAGGCGATTTGGAGCTGTGGTTGATATGGCGGAAGAAACCATTAGTATCTTGGGACAAAAGATCCTCATTTACTTTACCTCTAGCAGAATCATAAAGACCTGACCCGCTCCAGTCATATCAATTTGGTGTATAATGATGGGGTGATTCCTGTCCAATATTGGTGGATGAAGCGGATGACTGGAGCTCTTCTAAACCAGATCTTTGAATACAACGGTATTCCGCTATGAGCTGTGAGCATTGTAAGCATACCATCCGCGCATCATGTCATATTAGGGACTGAGCTTGAGATTGACGTCCCAGAAGATTTATATGGGAGATTATGGGTCCCTACCAGCAATCCTGGCTCAAACCTCATGTGGCTCCTGGGCTCCTGCTACCAGGACAGGGGGAAGTGAAGGTGCTAATAGTGAACCTGCAGAAGGAGGCTATGATGGTCCAAAAGAACCAAGTGGTGGCTTATTTACATTTGACCCCTATTGACAAGGTTCAACATATTCACGACTTTAGATCCTGGGAGGACCTCATCCTACCAGTAAAACCCCATTTGGCGTAATGGCAGTGGTTCTGTGGGAAGATCTAACCATATTGTCGGATGAACAGAAAATAGGTGATGACCCTATTTAAAATACCGAGATCTTTTTGCTTTCAATGACCACGACTTGGGGTGTACATGAGGGGCGGTGCATCGGGTAGACACATGAGATCACCCTCCCATTCATTCACAGCCTATTAGGCACTAAAAAGCAGCGGAAGAGGTTGTCTCTGATGAGGTAGACAAATTTATTGAACAAGGGATGTTAGTTCCATCTAAGAGCCCATGGGTATCACTGGTGCTTATTGCCAGAAAAAATGGCACCAACCTGGTGGTCTTTGACTATAGAAATCTCAATAGCGTTTCAAAGAAAAACTCCTACCCCTTCTGCAGATTAATGACGCATTAGATAGACTTGGAGGGGATAATTATTTTTCTGCCATGGATTTGATATTGGGGTGCTAGCATATCAAATTGCCAGCAGTGGAATAGTGAGAAATGCGCTATAATCACTTCAAAGGGGTTATTCCAGCCCACACGTATGCCACAGGGTTTGTGCAACGCTCTGGCTACGTTATAGCGTGCTATGGATACAATCTTAGGTGACTTGAAGCTGTCCTGCGTTTTAGTTTACCACAATAATATCAACGTGTTATTGCAAAATTTCACAGAGCATCTTGACCACTTGGAACAATTGTTCTACCGACTTGCTGACGCTAATATCAAGATCAAGCCTCAGAAGTGTCATTTTTTTAAAAAAGCAATTGGAATACCTTGGGTCGTAATGGACTCAAAAGGGCTTGAACTGCACCTGGCGAATGTGGAAGCTATATTTAAGATAACCTGGCCAGGCAATAAACGAGATATACAAGTGTTTTTTGAGATGGTCAGTTACTACCAGCAGTTCATTCCTAACTTCAGTTGTATTGAGGCACCGCTCTTTGAGTTATTGAAGGAAAATGCCACTTTTGACTGGAAGAAACAATGCTAAAAACGCTTTTGATGTCTTATGTACTGCATTGGCGAGCGTGTCCATTTTGCAGTATCCCAACTTTGAAAAACAAGTTATAGTGCAAATGGAAGCATCACTATTCGCCATAGGGGCAGTATTATCTCAGAATGATGATAACGGCATAGAGATTCCTGTTGAGTTTTGTAGCTGAATCTTAAACTGTAATGAACAGGAACTACAACATGACTTAGCGGGAGACCTTAGCAGTGATATATGCATATAAACAGTTTAGGTATACCTACATGGGGTAAAATTCCAAATGTTAATGGATCATGCATCTTTGCGTTGGCTGCAAATCTTCGTAAACCTGAAGGAAAACTTGAGCTATGAGCATTGAAGCTCCAAGCGTATGATTTCAAGTTTGTACACCATCCAGGAGCGAAACATCAAAATGCAGACTGTCTTTCATGGCTACCAACGGTCGCTATTATAGTAGATTTTGCTGACATTATGTATGAGAAGATGGTGGTGGGTAATACCACAATGAGCCACCACAAGTGATTAAAGTACTAGATGGGCTTAGACAGGATACCTTCTTAAGCAATGAGGAACTATATAAGCAGATTGGGGAATTGACGCTGAGTTTCCTTAAACCCTCTGCAGAACAGCAATAATTATGGATGCACATTGGGCGGTAGGGCATGGTGGGTTGTGGAAGACGTTGGAGTTTTTGCAACCCTGCTATTTTTGGGATAGCATGAAATATGACGTGCTGGAGGTGGTTAACTTTTGTCATCAGTGCCAAGTGGAGAAACCTTTCCACAAGAAGACCACATACCAGCTGGTTAAGCCCTGGTTCACATGGCATACCGTTTCTCTTGATGTGGTGGGGTTTTTGACAACTGGCGCAAACCAATCTAAGTATATAATCGTAGTAATTGACAATTTAACAAGATGAGTGGAAGCCAGGGAGATTAATGATTTGGGGGCGGTCACCACCATCAAGTTTATTTTGGAGTGTGTCATACAGTGACATGGCTGTCCGCAGTTCATTTTAATGGACAATGAAACCAATTCCACTTCACATATCCTGCCCAAGTTGAACGAACTGATGGCAATCTTTGGGGTCTTGACTAAACCCTACCATCCGGAATCCAATGGAATAGTGGAACAGGTCAATGGAACCATGGTAAACATACTCCACAAGTTTGTGGAAGATTGACCCTCTGAATGGAGTACCCTCCTACCCACCGCTGTTTTTGCATATAATATCAGCTATCATTTGTCCACTTGCAAGAGTCCTTTTCAACTGCTCTATGTAAACATCCAGCTTTACTTGCTCTTTTACTCTTTTTTTGGAGGATACTGGAAGTGTGGAGCCGCAGCGTTATTTGACCAATCTAATGGAGATGCTGATCAAACTAAAATTGGAAGCATATTCTATCAGCTTGGCTAAAAAGATTTATGATCAGGTGGCTGAATAGAGTATAATTAGCGGACTCCCTCAGTTCACTGTAGGAGATCATGTCTTGTTACATGACCAACGTTGATTTTTATGGAAGAAAAAGCTTGCTAACATTTGGGCTGGGCCATTTGAAATAATCAAGGACTGGTATCAATGCCTACATCATTAAGGAACCCATGGGTGGTCAGATTATCAACCAAGTTCACATGAAATTCCTCTGAGCGTACAAGCAATAGGAGCTTATTTTCCAGTCAAAGGGGGAAATTTTGAGAAATTAGTATGAATGTATGTTAAGCTATACATTCCAGCGGATTGTAAATTAGAGTTATGAGCCTTGAGATTGAGCAGAAATTATTTGATGTGAAGCAAGTTATTTTAAGTATTAATAGTTCATTAAATTGAGGGAATTCTGCCAAAATCTTGAGATAGACAAAAAAATCCTAAAATGGAACGAATAGGAGATTACTAAGCAGAAGGGCGGAATTAACCTAGAATACTGAGATAAGAGTTGAGCAGAAGAATGAGAGGAGAGGTTTTTTAAGCAGTCCGCAGATAGGATCTGAATTTTTATATTATAATAAAAGTGTCAATTGGGGCAATTGCTCCGCATCTTATATATATTGGTTAATAGTAAGGATTGGAAATCTGCATATTGTCCATTCCATTGCTCAGTGGTAAGTATTATATGCAAACCATATCGGCAGATTTAACCTGTATCACCAAAAAAATTAACAGTATCATATTTGATTTTTTAAGATACTAATCCCCTTGTTTGAAACATTGTAAATAGGTATGCATGGATGTCCCCCTTTTTGGGTTGGCTCACTTGTACTAAAAAAGATGAGGAGTGTTGGCAGAAAGTGGGGCCAAAGAAAGTGTCTAAAGATTCTTGTAAAGTGAGTACTACTGCAAAAATGGCAACCAATGCTGAAAAGCCCATCACCAGTAAGCCTTCATTAAGCAACCTTCCATTAGCAAGTCAAAAAGTCAAACAACAAAATATGGGCAAAAGTACCATGTCTGTTTAACACCTAAAATCAGCAAAGAAAGTCATCTGGAATCTTCTGCCTAACCAGCCAACTGATCCCCATCTCTGAAGGAGCAGAACATGTTCATAATCAAGCTGACAACCTCACTGACTGACAAAGAAATGGTGATACAACAGAGTAACCAGCGCAAAAATGTAAAGTAATATAGTCACTGTTTCAACAAACTTCCCCACCAATTGCCTCCGCCACCCTGCCCATCTTTGGTGAACACCACCTCAAAAATAAATTCCCTCTGTGACTTCATCCATAATCCTAAAATGGCACATATCCATGGGTTGGGCATCCAGAAATGATTTTCAAAGCTAAAAAAGCTAGGGGATGGCTAGCATGCATACAAGTGAGAGGAAGGTACACAGTATAAAATAAATTATATAGTAGACCTAATCTCTATTTTTAAAACTTGAGCCCACACCAAAAAAGAAATGGTACTGGTTCAAAACAAAGCACAAAAAGTTACCCTATATCTGTTACAGACCTCCGTCAGACTTATGGATGGATTAAGATGCAATTGTTGCATCAAGCAAAAATCTCGAATTGGAATTTTTTATGAAAGGCACATTAGCAGGATCCTAGTGTCCAAGTCCCACAAAAAGGACACGAGAAAAAGCCTCCAGATAATTATGTTTTATGCATCACTGAAGACCTATGAAGACTGCATCTTTTTGGAAATAATTGTCAGAAGTACAAGTCAAGGAAGTTATGGTAATAGCATTAGACCCCTAACTGTGGACAAACGCAAGCTGAGACATGTTCCCATCAAGTTTACATCCCAAATATAGGGCAAATGCTATGCTAGAATACCTTGTGACTTTGGGATTTTCCTCAAAATAGATGGAGAGGACAACAAACCTGAAAACCTTACAAGATGGGAGAATGACAGCAACGGTGAGCTGATGAGCGGTTCCCAGCTAAATTATGTTCTAGTCCTATCTGACCTCAAGCCAATGACCACAAACAGCAAGGTCAGCACAACGCGGAGATTAACCACATGGTTGTTAAGGTTGCCATTGATTGGGTGAGTCCCCAAAGCAGTGATAGTGGCAGATATCTTCATCACTACTAAGGGACACTGAATGGCGTCAATATAAAAAGCATTTTTGATTGTATCATCTCTCATTGGAATCATTAATCTGAGACAGATTCCATTGACCTTTGGATGAAAATCAAGGAGAAACTAAACCATGACTGCGTCATACACAACAAATAATAAATATATAAATGAACTGCCACCTTGAAGAAGATGAAGAATGCCTTGACAACCATGATGCTTATGCAGCAGGGCAGAAAAGAATGGGTGGAGTGACTACTGTAAGATTCATAAACTATTATAAAATTTTTATAGAATCTGATTATTTTCAGCCAATAACCCTATAAACTTATTACTTGCACAGGTTTGAGTTTTGTGCAATTCTTCCGTGTTGTATAATAGTTGATATAATCATTTGATAATAGTATGATGACTATTATCCATAGTTGAATGGAAGTTAGACCTCGGCCCAACGCTCAGCCAGTATTTCCTCTAATTTAAATATGATGTCTTGAAATAGGGAATCATTCCCTTATACCACCTAACTTGATATTCTCTTAAATCCCCGTTTACGGTTTCTCTGGTTTGACACACAGTCAGCAACAATCCACAATTTGATCCCACTTCTTCTCTGGATCCCCGCTCAGATCCTTACTCTTTTTCTTAAAGAGTCTCCAAATTATTGCACATAGCAAAAATCCCTGAGAATGAATAGAGCAAATGGATGCTGATATAGTTTACTAAGCTAAGACTCTAGTAAAAGTGATAGTCTGGTAAATACTATAATACTATATGGTAAAAACTATATATGGTAAAGACTATATATTTTATTAATGAATTCTAGGGATTTTATAGTGGGGGATTCAGCGCCCAACCCTTGGTTGACACCTCCTTGAAGAAATGGCAGTCATTGCCATTGAATCACCAATACTCATCTCAGCAGCAATGGTCCTCCCCATCCTGGATAAGATTTCGTCATTAAACATCTTTAAGACTTAAAATGGAAAGAGTCAGAAAACGTTTCACCAACATTTTCCACTCAATCACACCAAACTAGCCATATTTGGTAAGAGACCTGCTTATGTAAGGGGACTTGTTACCCATTAAGGAAGGTCACAAACCAACTGGTAAATTCATTAGTTGCAGAAGGCATCACTCACCTTGCGACTTACTCCTTAAATTTCAATCAGTCTTTGATGAAACCTGACCAATCCCAATTGGTACACCTGATAGTTAACCTCTATCAAATGCTCCTATTTTGTCAGCAACTCTACCCGACAAGAACTTAAATATTCATCCAGATCAGTCCCTGATGTATCTGACCAGGAAAAAAACCTAAAATCCCCCAAACATAGTTACTCTGAAATCAGGGTCAACCAATTTTAAATTCGCCTCACATTGGGAAATTATACCCTGGCGATCCCTGGTGATCTAGCTGGCTGGGAATATTGGCAAAAATACCAACACCCCCTCTTACGAAGATTTCCAGAGAGAAAAGGACTGGGAAGGAGAACACTGCTACAGACACTCAGTCAAATACTTCTTTTGCTCAAGTGGAGTATGATCATCAGTACTCAATGCTGCTCAGATTGACCTTCGGCATGCAGCTCTCTTCCTCATCCTCCTCACTACCACCTACTCAGAGCACAGTCCCCATGATCTTCTGTCCTTCTGGGATGGTCAATTTACTTGTGATGATATCAATCCCAGGATCCAGTTTTCCCCCCATCAGGGCATATGACCCGCTGTAGTATCCAGGATTCTTGGTCTGGCGTCCTCAATTTCCTGATTTTCTCCTCGTCCTTGACAGGAGATTCTTGCCGTTGATGTTCATTTTGCAGCTCAATTAAGAATGCTCATTTATGTTTGCCCTTGTTATTTTCTTTTCAGAACCTCTTGGCTCATATCATTCTTAATTTTTTTTGGAGAGCTTATCCCATTAATTTTGAGATTAATTTTTCCAAAATTGGAGCTTAATTGATTTCAGAGTGCATAATGTCAACTACCATATAATTCTGACATCCCCCCTCTCATCCAGCTCAAATGTCAAATTCTGAGTCGCAGTACCAACAGCTGCTCAACAATTTTTCTGATCAAGATCTTCAGCTCTTCCAGCAGATGAGTCTGTCTGCACAATATAACCTCTTCTATGGTCCTTCCAGGATTTATACTCCTAGTCTGGCACCAGTGGCTAGTCCTTCTGTGGAATTACTCATAATGGTAACCAACCCTGCTAAAACCAGGTTAGTGATCATCTCAAATGACTTGCGGCCAATTTTTCCTCTTGTCAATTCCAAAGTTAGATTTTGAGACTCTCCTGGATTCAGCTCCTTTTGCAGATGCGCCTAACATCATTGTTGATCCTCCTGAAATAATAACCTTCGCTCTTGATTGTTCCTTCTTTGCTGGGTCAGACTTGCTTCCAGAATTCCTCTTTTGACTTGGTCAATATTACAACCCAGCTGTCTTGGCCACTGAACTCACCATTGGCAACAGCATACATTATAAACTCCCTACGCAGATTTAAAGGCCCAAGTCACCGAGGCTTTATCAATAGCTCTAAATTCTTCCAATCTTGAGAACATCCTATATTGGGATATTGCAGCTTATGCTCTTTGCTATGCCAGCCAAGTTCTTCAAAGTTGGGCCATGAAGTTTCCAGACTTCCCAGCTTCCATTGCTCTTTCTGCTTCAGCTTCTGAGAAGCTCATAGTTGTCACTTGCTGAATGCCATTTGCCCATTGCATGACTATCTCATTTCTGGCATGTCCCATTGGTATCTTCTGCTGATGGCTTTAATAGGTGGCATGATTTGGCAACCTCCATCTAATATCCCTTGTTTGTTGCCAGCCCATATGTCCAGTGTTCTTGACAAAGCCCATCAACAAGTGCTCAAGGCCAATTTTCCAGCTCCAGTAACATATTGGGATTACTCAGGGTTATTCAGCAACTGCCTCTTCTTGTACTATTGCTTCCCTCCCTGATTTGGGGTATCACGTTTAACTTCTTCTGACATCTCAATTTCACTTCCCCTAGTCGCTTTCTTGAAGGGATCTGCATCCGCTCAACAAACTTGATTTCATGTAGGTCTAGCCCTCGCTAGCGTCTGATTTTACATAGATAATGATGGGTTATTCACTCCTATTGCGATGCATCCTCCCTCCCCAAGAGGTGACATAGGCAGAATTATCCTTAAATTGAAGATAATCAATAAAAAATAAAAATTTATAAAAAATATATCGGTTTTTCTATGCGGTTTAAATAATTTTTTTCACATATTTTTATCAATATTTTTATTTTTTTCTTCTTTTTTCCATGGGACTTGACCTTGTTTCAGTTCAGCGGTCCATCTTTTTATTCCACCCAAACTGGATCCTAGGTATTCTTAGACCTACCAGTTTTCTATGGTTCAGAGATCTTACTTTTTTCAAGACTTAACCATCTATATTGGTTCAGAGGTCCTTTTTCAGACTTGACCTAATCATTAGGACATAACCAATCTAATGGTTCAGAGGTCCTTCAGGAACTCTTTTTTATTATTTTTTTCATCAATCCATCGCTTCAAATACTTAGCATGGACTCAATTTACTACCCTTCCATCTAAGATGTTCTTGATGAAGTAGGCATCTGTCACCGTCTTGGTGATAATCTCAAATGGACCTGACCACAATGCATCCAGTTTGTTTCTTCTCCCAAAAACATGCATATCACAATAGGCAACTCTTTCATCTATTGGGTATTCTGATAAGGCTGGCCAGTTCTTATCATCTGTCATTTTCGCTCATATCCTTTCTTCAAAGATGTATCAGATGGTTGTTATTGCATTTCAATCAGGATATTTGTCAATCAGTTCAGGTACTGCTTGGCACTCATCCCCGAATGTTGGTTCCACCACCTAATATAAAATCATCAGCAACGCGGCCTTCCTCCCATATAGCAACTCTAATGGCGTTTTCCCGTCACCATATTATGACTGATATTGTAGGCAAACGTCACCAAACTTAGGTACGTTCCCCATGTGGAAGTTCATCCTGCGACCAGCTTCCTCAGCATCATGGCCAGCGTTCCATTAACTCGTTCCACCAGTACATTCATCTCTGGCTGGTAGGGTACAGAAATGACTCCTCGGACCCCCATTATCTCATTTTAACTTTGGGATCACATGAGACGTGAAGTTTGTCCCATTGTCGCTCAGCAGGACCTTTGGGCATCCATGTTGGTATACTAATTGATCCAGGATGAACTTCGCGGTACTAATAGCATCTACTTTCATCAGGGTCTTCATCTCGACCCATCTCATCAGATGATTGATTGCAACTATTATGTACTTGAATCCCCCTGTGACATCATTAACGGTCCCATCATGTCGATGGACACCATATGAAAAGCAAATCCAGGGCAGACCAGTCAGTATCCAGTCATATTTTTATGTGGCTTGTGCAACTGGAACTCCACACAGCAAACAAGATAGTTCATGACATCCTAGTTGATAGACTCCCAGTTGTGGTACTGGCGAATATGGTTGGTCATTTTTCTCAGGCTATACCTGACAACATTATGAGCGGCTTGAACAATAGATGCTCTTTCCAATGGCATCAGGAATAATAACCGCTTCCCATTAATAGTCTTAAAAACATGTCCATCCATGGTCTCAGTGTTTTCCATCACTTTTCAAAGTGCACCTTGGATTCCTTGAGGCATGTTCCCAATTTCTACGTTGACCATTCTCTGGAATACCTCATCCACTTGATGGCATACCATCTGGACCATTGGTAACCATGATTAGCCATCCACATTCTGATGAGAAGCCCCTGCTCAATGGAGAATCTCATAATTGTAAGCCTGCAACTTCAATGCCCATTGGGACAGTCGTCCTTCTTGTTCTCACAAATTGTGAAGCCAATGCAACGAGGAGTGGTCTGTCACCACTTTGAAGTGCATTCCATGGATGTACACCCAAAACTGTTTACAGGTGTAAATGATTGCAAGGCATTCATGCTCAGTTACAGTGTAGTTCCTCTCAGCAGCTGAGAGCGTTTGGCTCTCATAAGCCACTGGATGTTCATCCTCAAGTTCATCTACTTGGCTCAATATGGCGTCAATTGCCGTTAATGAAGCATCAGTTTGTATAATAAATTCTTGATCAAATTTTGGATACTTCAAAATTGGAGAATCTATTAAGTACTGAAGTAGCTCATCAAAGGATTTCTGTGCTTCTTCATTCCATACAAATCCTTTCTTCAGATCCTTCAACAGATAGGCAAAGGCTTGGCAATTCTGTCAAATCCTGAATAAAACTTCTATAGTATCTGACCATTCCAAGGAACACTTGGATATCTTGGACACTCTTTGGCACAGCCATTCATTCTATGGCTTTTTCTTCTGGGCTTGCGGCTGCAGTCCACTAGAGTTGATCACGAATCCCAGATATTCCAACTCTTTCTTAAAGAGTGACACTTCCTCAGCTTAATCTTCAAGTTGGCCATGGACATTCTCTTGAAAACTTCCTCCAAGTGGTGTAAATGGTCAGCAAACGTCCTACTTAACACATTGATATCGTTCAAGTACACCAGGATGCATGACAACTTCAAGCCATTTAGTATAGCGTCCATGGCCCTCTGGAACACTGCAGGCGCATTGCATAGACCCTGGGGCATCCTCGTCAGTTGATATAGCCCTTGTGCAGTAATAATCATACATTTTTCTTGGTCTTCTCTTAGCAAATCATTTTTGCAATATCCTGATATCAGATCTATTGCGGAGAAATACTTCGCTTCTCCCAATCAATCTAGCACATTGTCATTTCTTGGTAGGGGATACAAATCCTTCTTTGTAATCTTATTAAGCTTCCAGTAATTGATCACCACCTAATTAGAGCCATCCTTTTTCTTCACAATAAGGATTAGACTTGCCCAGGGACTCAACGACGGAACTAGAAGCCCATGCTTCACTAGTTTGCTAATTTCTTCTTCCACTACCGCTTTGGCTGCCTTCAACCATCGAATTGGTCTCATCCTGATTGGCAAATTTTCCCAGTATTGACCTTGTGGATCACATCTCTTACGCATCCCAAATTGTGGTCATCCTGGAAGAATACTTCTCAATACTTTTTTTAACAACTTTGAGCACCTCCTCTTGCTGTCCATCCTTCAGATCAGCGAGTTGCTCCCAATCAACTAATAGGTTGATAATATTGGTCACCCCAGCTGGTAATCTCATCTTATCAAGGGTCCCAAAATCATGTTTTTCCTCAGTTTGGCTGTCAGAATTAGATTAACAAACACAATAATCTGATTCTTCTCAATCTTCATCGGTTTTTCACTTAAATTTGCCAGGAGAACTCGAATTTCTCCATGTCCTGGCATTATTATTCCAGGAGCCACCCAAGGCTCTACTCTGGACTTCTTCCAGAGGCTTCCAACCTCCCCATACAGCAGCTCCAGTATCTAAGATGTCAACACCGTGTTGACTATCATTTGTGATCCTGGCGGTATGGTTTTTGCATTCTTGATTCTCAGTGGAATTCCCCAATTTTCTAGGTTTTCCGTCAGCATTTCTTGTCGCTTCTGGCCAACTAGTTGGTATTGAATTGGGACATTGCCATCATTGTATATCAAGTTGATGAATTTATTTCTCCTAATCAGTGAAGCTTCCCCATCCTTCTGATAGACCAATAGTAACGTCTGACCTAATATGGTCAACGTATTATCCTCAAAGTTACATTTAACTCCATACTTCTGTAGAAATTCTGTCCTGATCAGAATGTCATAGTTTTGGTTGGCCAAAACTATTTCTGGCGCAGATACCACCAAGGATCCAAAGCAAAGTGGCAAAGCACTATATGCTCCACATGAGACCGTGGTATCTGGCCCAGCTGTCCCATACTCCTTCTGGTGTTCCTAATCAGGCGAGATCTTCATCCTCTTCACCAGCTTGGTCAAGACAATATTAATGGGCGCTCTGCTGTCAACAATCGCCCTCACCCATACTCAATTCTGTAGTATATCTATATACATACACTCAGAGTATTGTAAGATAGTGTTTACTGAGTGTATAGCAGTGTTATTAGCTGAATTGAGGGTGTGAATAATTTTCACCAAAAAATCAGGAAACAATTTCTATCCTCTGAGGAGGATTGACAGTTTTGCCTCATATAATAAAACTTCAATTAATTCATCAGGATTATCTGTGGCTCGAATCTTGTCACTAGTTGTTGGGTGTACAGCTGGGAAACTTCTTTGATTATCCATGGGTTGATCTCCTTCACCCCAGATGCTTGTTACCCCATTCACATCCGAATTGACCACTTGATACAGTTGATCCTGTACGTCTTCATCCATAAACAGATCACTGATGTCAATTTTCTCATGCATAATATCGGGAGGAACAGGCTTCTCTGCAGCTCTAGATTGTTCCCAATCTAGGGTGAGGGTCCTTTTCCTGACTCCTCTGCAGTTGCAGTCTCTTTCTCTTGGACCATGTTGATTTGATCCTTGGGCTTCTTGCAATTTACAGCAAAATGTCCCTTCCCTCCACATTAGTAGCAGACCTTTTTCTTAAACATCCATCTTAACTCTTTGGGCTTATTCCCTGGCACAGTTTGGTTGTTCATCTCTTTAGCACCCTCGTTCCCCTTCATGGGATTTGATATTTGTACTGGGCTGGATTTGAAACTTCTGTTTAGGGCATCAAAGGTTGATCCCAAGATTTTCAAATTGTCTCCCATCTGAGAGGTAGTAATTTCTATCACAAACATGGAAGGCATCATTTGGTGCAAATTACAATAGGGTCGAAGGGTCACTTATAATGCAATTCTGGCATCAAAGTCATCCAGTACCTTCGCTCCAACCAGGATTTACAATTCCTGGTAGAAACAATCAGCAAAGCTTGCTAAAGATTCATCTTTATGGAATTGGATGCCCATAAACTCTTGTTTGCGCTTTGACATAAGCATCAGGCTTCTGAATTCCTTTATAAAGGCCACTGTGGCCTCAGCATACAACAAGCTGTCCCCCTACGAGTGAGGAAACACTAAGATTTGACAATCAGTGTCTAGGAAATTCATCAACATCAATGCCTTTTGATGATCGCCATATCCATACATAGGCATATTGAACAATTGGAAAAACGCTGGGGCATTATCCCAATGGAAAGTTGGCAATTTTGGTGTCACCTTGATATCCTCTGAAGTTTCTCTAGCCACCTCTCTCTATGTTTGTCTACTTGGCTCACTTGGGGAGTGATTACAGGCATCATCTCCAAAATAGCAGCAAAAGCGGGCATCATGTTTCTTGGGGTATTCGATTTCCCGTTTATTGTATGAGGAGTTCTTTCTTTGGCATTAGTTGCCACATATGGCTCACAATCGTGTTTGTGAGTTTTTAATTCCTCAACCTGTTTAATCAGCTGCCTGATATCAGTGCTGAAAGCTAAAAAAATGTGATCCGCTTCATGCTCCATTTTCAGATGTAAGACTTCCTGAATTAAGTCCCCTTCTTTCTTCTTTAATGACGTTACTTTTCCATGTAACTAATTCCTGAAACTCGCAACAATATCAATCCCTTCCTCCATCTTGCTGACTCTTTCTTCCAAGGCTATAAATTCTCGATGATCTGCTGAGTTCAGGGCGTTCTGATTAACGGTTGCCAACTCCATCCATATTTTTCTTAACTCATCTTTATACAACATCTTTCTAAGTTATTCTACTCAACTACACTCCTGTAGTGAGCATCATTTTGTATAAATTTTTATAGATTTGATCATTTTTGGCCAAAAACCCCTAGAAACTTCTTACTTGCACATGTTTAAGTTTTGTGTAATTCTGCGTTGTATAATAGTTGATATAATCATTTGATAATAGTATGAAGACTAATATCCATAGTTGAATGGAAGTATTAGATCTCAGCCAACGCTCGGCAGTATTTCCTTTCAGAAATACTTATGATGTCTTAAAAATAAAGATTCATTCCCTCATACTGCCTAACTCAATCTTCTCTTAGATCCCCGTTTACAGTTTCTCTGGTTTGACACACAGTCAGCAGTAATCTATGAATTGATTCTTCTTCTTCTCTGGATCCCCACTCAGATCCTTACTCTTTTCTTAAAGAGTCTCTCAATTATTCGCACACAGCAATAATATCCCTGATAAAGAATAGAACAAATGGATGCTGATAAAGTTTACTAAGCTAAGACTCTAGTAAAAGTGATAGTCTGATAAATACTATATTACTATAAGTTAAAAACTATACGGTAGAAACTATATGTTTATTAGTGAATTATAGGGAGTTTATAGTGGGGGATTCAGCGCCCAACCCTTGGTTAGAACCTCCTTGATGAAATGGCAGCCTTTGCCATTGAATCACCCATCCTCATCTCAGCAGTGATGGTCTTTCCCATCCTGGATAGGATTCCATCATTGGGAATCCTTGAGACCTAAAAATGGAAAGAGTTAGAAAACATGTTTTTAACGTTTTCCTCTCAATCCAAGCAAAATAACCATATTTGGTAAGCGACCTGCTTAGGTAATGGGACTTGTTACCCATTAAGGCAGGTCGCAAACCAACTGATCAATTCACTATTTGCAGATGGGATCACTCGCCTTGCAATTTACTCCTTAAATTTCAATCAGTCTTTGATGAAACCTGACCAATACCAATTGGTACACCTGATAGTTAATCAACTATCAGATGCCCCTAATTTGTCAGCAACTCTGCCCAACAAGATCTTAAACATTTTCCCAGATTAATCCCCAACAGATCTGACCATGCGAATAACCTTAAATCCCCCAAACATAGTTACTCCAAAATCAGGGTCAACCAAACTCCAATTCACCTTAAATTAGGGAATTATCCTCTAGCAATTTCTGGTGATCTAGCCGGCTGGGAATATGGGCAAAAATCCCAACAACTATACTGAGCATTACCTGAAAAGCAAGACTCCAAGCCAAATAAATGCCACTTACTGGAATCTTAGCCTGTTGGAGATGATGACTAAAGAAAGCATTGCAACCCTCAAGGAAATGTAATCCCAGGCTAAGATATTACAGGTCAAGACACTATCTGGCAAAGTTTCCACTGATCTAACAGTTACCAACCTTAAAATTAAGTGTATCTATGCAAGCTTATATGATACTAAAAAGCCTGCGGATTGGTTAATGAACCATTATTAACTTGGACAAGCTGATGATAAAGGAGTGTTCAGATAAAGACAAGTGGAATATCACCATCATAACCGTAGCAGAAGTTAATTGAGCATGAAGGATTATAAAAGGAAAGGCTCCAGACCCTTACAACATGTGTGTGGAGATGTTTAACTAATCTAAATATGTAGTGCACAGAACTTTCCCACCTATACAACAACTGCCTGCAGACTTGATGTCAAACCCCAGGGGGCTAAGAGACTCAGATTGTACTCCTATACAAGAAGGGTATCCAAAGGCACTTTAGAACTGGCGCCCAATAGCCCTTCTCAAGTGGAAATAATAAACTCCTTGCACATATATTATAAAGCTTCCTGATGCTCAAGGCGCTGCGCACACTTTACAAAGTCCAACATGAATTCATCAAAGGGCACTATCTAAAAGATTATCTGCTCAATGCAAAAGCTCCTACAGGACACACAAGGATCTTAGGATAGCTATCTCCTGTTTTTTTGACATGGAGAAGGCTTACGATCAAGTAGCATAGAAATGTCTTCACGCATCAATGCAAATGGTCAGAATCTCCATAAAATTTTATCCTGTATCACCACTCTATATTATGAAATTATGATTAAGCTTAATGTAACAATGATCTAATGGACGTAAATTTATATTGGGCAGGGCCTCTGCCAAAGCAATCCAATGCCACATATGTGACAGTCAAGGTGTTTCCTGACCACCGCATAGCCCCAAACCCCTAAGGTGGGGATTGGGGCTCTTAGTAATATTGATAACAATAATAAAATTGTAGGGTTTGAGGGCAATGACTCTCATAAATGGCATTTTGACAAATCAGATGCTGACAAATTGATTAAACCTCGGAGTGGAGGTGGCAAGGGCTGATGTAGATGGTGATCAGGCCAATCAAAGTACACCAACCTGAAATTTGCTAAAACGAGAAATAATGAGGACAACGGCAAAGGGCATCCCAGTGTTCAGGGGCTGCCAAGCAAATTATGCCATAAGTAGTAACATCAAGAAACATGGCAATGGGCAGCTCAGTGAACCAGGAGCTGCCAAACCAAATCCGCCGCTAGTCAAGAATATTGAAAGCCATGGTGAAGGGAAGCCCAGCGAATCAGGGGCATCCAAGCTGAATTACACCAAAAATGGAAGCATTGAGAGTCGAGGGGAGCAGTGACCAGCGAATCAGAAGCTGACAGAAAACCTTTAATATAATTTTAATTCAAAGTTTGCAATAAGATCAACATAAAAATGCTGAGCTCTGATTTGTCCCTGAAAAACAAAAATAAATGCAAATAAGTTTTCATAATGCCTGGGGTACCTAATGAATGGTCTAGAATGGGCAAGACGGAAATATTGGAGGTCATGATTCTCAAAATAGGCCTGCGGCTAGACCACAGCCCAAGGAGTCCATGAAAACAAATTTCTCCATATCCCCCACTCTCTAACATAAATACAACCAGATGAAGGTGTTTAGGACATTTTCATCTTCTAGTATATTAAATAAAAACCTCTAAAATTGGAAATAAAATTTTAAATCTTAAACTTTCTTTCTGCTCAGCATAACTTTCTGAGCAAAATTACATGAACTTATAAAACAAGTTGAATTTTCCCATAGTAGTTTTGCTCCGATGTCCTCAGATTCTCTGCCAGCTGCTCCAGCGTGGGGCAGCAGCAAACTCCCCCTACCATTTTCCATCTGGCAGGAAAACGCGCTAGGACTGGTTCACCCAGTCACTCCAAACCCATGGACCAATTTATTCCACCCAAGGACCTAGACGCCAACCTTACTCATACCTAAGTGGTACCACGCTGCCCTTTAGTGCTCCCCCGGAGCAACATACACTATGGCCTAAGGGTCAAATATGGGAAACTTTTCCCTTATTATGACCAAGCCATTTTAAAATGGCACAGGCGGTGATGACACCCGCCAGCTTTATCAATTTCTGCCCCTATAAGGGGTATTTCAACCTCAGCTTCACCTGCGAAGCTGATGCTGCCACTGCAGCAACTGTGCCCCTGGTATTCCAGGGCACCCCTCCCCCACAACTTGGACTCAGCTCCCAGCGGACACCACTTTGGTGGTCCAGTTTTCTGGTTTGCCCACCCACCTCCCCCTGTGGTGCTCCACCAGGAGCTGATGGACGGTTTGGCAGCCTATGGCTCCAACCCCATCTTACAATTTGTGGTCCCAAATGGGGCCACACAACTTGCTGGGCCTTGGGCATATGCCATGATAAGCCCTGAATTTAATAAAATTGCATTAGAAATTCCACCATGCACTGTTATTCCCTCAGCGCCCAACCATCTGTTTTTGGCCTGCATCGAGGGTGGGCGGATGATCTGTCCATCATCTTTTGAGTTAGACCACTCAAAATGCAAGTGCCCCTTCTCAACCAATTTAGGCAGATTGAATGACTCATCTGCCAACCTCCAATTCGCTGCCCACCCTGTACAATTTCTGGCATGGGGCACAATCCTACCTCCTCCACCCCCAAAGCCTGTTGCTACAGCTGCACCTGCAGCCACCAATCAGCCTCCTCCGCACCCCAATGCCATAAATAATTCCTCCAATCAAGCATCGGATTGGATCCCAGTTCTATCCCATGCTTCCTCAAATGAATCGACCAAACCTCAACTGTACGCTAATTCCCCAATCCAATTCAACCAAACCCATGGGAATTATTGGATGAAATTGACAAATCAGGTAAGTTCATTGAATAACCATTTCTGCAAATTGAGCGGTTCATTAATGCAGAATGGGACACCAAATACACCCCTCAACTTTATACCCCACTTCCAAATGGCAAATCATTTTGCAGTGATCACCAGCTTGCAGTTGAAGCAGCTGCAACACCAGATTGTTGTCCCCTGCATAAAGCTGTCACTTAATCAGTAGTGATACTCAAAGGAGGAATTCCACCTCCTGTTATCCCCGCAACTTTAACTCCAAAAGCAAAATATCGGTGAACTAGTATTATAAAAATGCAAATGATGCTATCCAGAATGTGGCAACTATAGCACGGAATCCAAAAGCAAAAATAACCTGAACCAAAAATGCCACATTTGTTAAACTCCCAGATGCCCGAATCAAAGCTGAAAAAGCTTTAACCAAATATCTCAGTGCCATTTACCTAGCTGGCAATTTTCATGAAATTCAATTATTAGAAATATTGAACCATATACCGCAGATGCCCTAACGTCATCACTGATGGCCGTGACATGCACCCTACTATGGGAGGAAGAAGCTGCTGCCAAAGAGGCTGCTGAAGATGAGCCCCCTGACCCCCCTCCACTTCCACCATGGAGGGATAAGCGGCTTCCGCTGCCCACCTGGTTGGTCAGTTTTTGAAGCATTTCACATAATCCGCTCATTAGGGCGTTTTGTTTAAACCAAGTAGTTATGTTAGTTTTTAGTATATTTTTGTTTCAGTAATGTTCGTCCCCTAGTCGGCTTTCCTTGAATAAATAAACAAATTTTAAATATTGAAATTATTGGTTAAGATTTTGGAGAAAAATACTGGACTTTGAGTGACAATTTGACCATTCCTTGAACTTTGACAGAGCAGTCGCCTCTCTGTACGCCCTCTCTGGCGGACAGACTGTTCTCCTAAGTGTTAGCATTGTTCTTACCATATTCCAAGGATAATAATTGCTCATTAAGACAGCGAATGAAGGACCTGACCACGACTGCACTCTCCTGTTTGTGGGCCCTCACTTGAGCCCTCTTGCCTAACTGTTTTATTGCAATGTGGAAGGACACTGTTCGTCACATTAGACGAAGTTCTTTTAACCTCATCTCCCTTTTATGGGATGGTATGGGGAAAGCATACAAGGGAGCCCTAACCACTTGGTATGAGCACACAATCACTCTACTGATGGTATCTTTTCCATCCTGTTCCTACTAAGGGAGCCACACGCCTCCTCCCATCCCAAGTGAACTCCATTGATTATGTCCAACACGTTGATGCCACGTCCAAGTTTAGACAAGCACCGGCCCCATAGGAGTTGAGTGTAATGCATAGTACCTTCTCTCACGTCAGATTGCAGGCCCACCTCACTGCGGCCACTGGGGGAATAATGGTAGCATCCCTCCAGATTGCCCAGGTGATAGCGGACCTGCCAAAGAACCTGTCCATCTGGCTCACCAACCTATTGGAAACACAGCCAGCCCTTCCACCTCTCTGGAGGAATGCCTTTTTTGGTTGAAAGAGCTGCCACCCCGAATGACTCTCAGGATGCTGCCTGGTCAGCACTCTTGGCCCTTAGCCAAGGGAGAATGGCTATTAAGGAGTACGCTTGGCTGTTCTGGCCCCTAGCCAAAACCTCAAAAGTGTCTCCTTCCCAAATCGCATGGATGTTTATATAGAATCTTCGCCCAAACATCCTCATGGCTATGGCCGCTACTTTCCTGGTGGCAACCTTGGAGAAAGAGGTTACTGTTGCCTCCCAGGTAGAAAACCAGCTAACCTTGGCTCAAGCCAGGACCTCTGTGCCTGGTAATCATGGTAGATTCCGCAGATGCTGCATGGATTCAGAGCCCATCTCAGACTATGTGGGACACTAAGAGCAGGTGGGCTCCGTTGAAACTGCCCCACACAATGAGGCTCCTGCACCAGCAACTCCTAGCAGCTCAGACAGCCCCACCTACAACCTTTGCCCAACCCCCGCTTTCATTTCTTCACTCAATATAGAAAATGGTTCCTCTTATCTGTTTATTCCACTCACTTTGAAGCAAAAGAAGAAAAGGAAATGGGTCAAGTTAGAAAAACTGTGGGCGCTAGTGGACACCGGAGCTGAAGAAAATTACCTGGACTGGGAGTTAGCCAAGAAATTGAAAGTAAAAATGCAAGAAAATGGTACCGTGACTCTTGTGAAAACCTCCAAGTCATAAGAGTGCTGGGACATTGAGCCCAGGATCAAGCTTCAAAAAAACCCAACACTTCTGGGAAGACTGTTGCGCTACCCAGAACCTTCTCCACCCCATCGTTCTGGTCATGAGATGGTGGCACAAGTACTCCCCACACTTTGATCTGGACAAGGGCCAGGTGACGCTTCACCACAAGGATCAATAGCCTATAACGTTAGAATTCTTTATCTCGGGCAGGAGCAGGCCTGGCGTGAGCTCTGTGCACCTATGGACGGAGATGGAAAGGGTACCAGGGTAATTCAGAGACTATGAACACCTGTTCCAGAGATGCGTTGCTGCCACCTACGCTCCACAGGGCCCTTTTGCATTCTTATTTAAATTCAAAGGGGACAATGAGCTCCCAAAAGGAAGCCCAGTGTAACCCCTGAACCCCAGAGCTAGGGAAGCCATAGACCAGTACATAAAGGATATTTTGGAGAGAGGGATGACTATGCCTTCGAAATCACCAGTGGTGTCTCCCATCCACCTGGTCTCCAAGGCCAACGGCAAGCTCCGCCCCTGTGTTGACTACCGACATTTGAACGCCATAACTGAAGTGGACCCCTATACCATCCCGCTCATGGTAAGCATCTCTCAGATGATTTCTGGAAGCCAAGTGTTTTCAAAGTTGCGCCTGGTTGACACCTTCAACTAAGTGCTTGTGGTCCCTGAGCACCAAAAATACACGGCCTTCAAGTTTCACCTAGGGGTATATGAGTACAAGGTCATATCTTTCAGTCTTAAGAACGCCCCAGACATTTTCAAAGGACCATCGACTATGCCCCAGGAAACTTGATTGGGAAATGCTGTGTCGCATACATGGATGATATCCTGGTGTTCTTCGAATCTCGTGAGATGCACACGGAAGATGTCAGAAAGGTCCTCAGGGCGCTGGACAAGGCTAATATGCGATTGAAGCCCTCCAAATTCGAGTTCTACAAGGTCTCATTATCTTTTCTAGGCAACTTAGTGTTTAAAAAAGGAATGGTCATCTGCTAAGACAAGCTGAGAGCAGTGAAGGAGTGGGCGTCAGCGCATAAAATGGGGGCTCACAGTTGCTTAGGGGTGGTAGTTTCCTGAATAGATTCACCAAGGACCTCTCAAAAACTGCTGCTCCGCTTACCCAGCTGACTGGGCAAGTAACTTTTTGATGGGGAGAAGAGGAATAGATGGCGATCCAGGCCATTAAGGAGGCTTTTCTCACAGCGCCAGTCCTAGTGCACCTGACCGCTGACCATCCATCCATTTGGAGTCAGATGCTCCAATTCGCCATTGGGGTGGCCCTCTTGCAGACAGGTGAGGATGGTTTGGAGCACCCAGTATGCTACTTGAGCAGAAAGATGCTACTGGCAGAAACAAACTACCCCATCTATGACAAAGAACTCTTGGCGATCGTTGCAGCACCAGATGAGTGGCAGCATCATATGTTGTATGTGCGCCACTCATTCATGATCCAGGATGACCACAGGGCCCTTGAGTTCCACAATATCCCCGTAGGATGAACCAGAGACAAACCCGCTGGCACCTAGAGCTGTCTCAATATGACTACAGATAGAATACAAGCCTGAGGAGAGCAACTTACTCCCAGACCCACTTAGCCAGGACCCAAAAATGACCTTTGAGAAGGAGGAGCTGGATGTGTACAACATGGCCACAATGCTCCCTCTTCAGGAGTTTCATCAGTACAGGAAGAACGCTTTGTCTTAACAGAGAGGATTCAGACATCCAAACAATGCACCAAAATTGGGGACAAGGTCAGGAAATAGATAGTGGGAGGGGACCTCAGAGAAGGCTACAAGAATTATAGGAAGGAGGGGGTCCTCCTCCTGCAAAGGACCGCCTATAGGTCCTGAAGCTCAAACTTCAAACCAAGGTAATGGAGTTATGTCATGACCACCCCCTGGAAGGACATCTTGATGTGGGGGAAACAATCGAGCTGATATGCCCGAACTACTCCTGGCTGGTCCTAGCGGGAACTGTGAGAGGGTATACCGCGCGCTGCCTTACCTGTGGCCAATCAAAGCCATCTTAAAGCAAACCTGCAGGGAATTTGAAACCACTGAAGGTCGCATGAATTCCATGGACCTCCCTTAGCGTGGATTTCATCACTGGGCTCCCAAAATTAAAGGGCTATAATGCGGTCATGATGTAGTGGACTGACTAGCGAAATATGCTGAGTTCTTCCAATGCACCTCTAAGGTCATGGTGAAGGACGTGGTGGAAATCTTCATGAGGGAGGTCTTTGCCTGACACAGACTCCAAGATGACATCATCTCAAACAGGGGTCCGCAGTTCATCTCTAGTTTCTGGGATCACCTCCAGGAAAATCTTAAGATTAAACCATGCCATTCCTCTGCTTACCATCCCCAATCATATGGCCAGACGGAAAGGGTCAATAAGACCCTTGAACAGTACCTACAGTGCTAACTCACCACATGACAAGATCATCGGATCAAGTGGCTGAAAATTGCACAATTTGTATACTACAACCTGGAACACTCGTTGACCAGTATGTCCCCCTTCTTCGCAAACCATGGATATTACCCACAGATGTTGGAGGGACATGCTGGGGGACAAACCCTGCGGCGGATGATTTAGTGACCAGAATAAAAAATTCTGAAGACATTGAGAGCAAACCTGGAGAAGGCTGAGGAGACTCAGAAGAGGAAGGTGGATGTTCATCATTTTGAGGCTCTTCCCCTTAAAGATGTGGATTATAGTGTGATAAATACCAAGCACTTTTCACCCCCAGGACAGCGTAGGAAGTTTGGGCCCATCAACCTAGTACCTTACAAAGCCCTAGACATGTGATTGAGGTGGCATACATACTAGAAAGTCCAGAAGTTTTGAACACACACCAAGCTCTGCATCTTTCGCAGCTCAAGAAATTTGAAGGCCCCATACCAGCGAAGCCAGAGCTGGTCCAGTCAGACAACCCAGGAGAGGTGTAGTACAAGGTGGAGGAGATCATGGGTACCAATATCACTTGAAAAGAGCAATGGTACTTGGTAAAATGGGTAAGCTACCCAATAGAAGAATCTTCCTGGCAAACAGCTGCCAAATGCGCCAACTGTCCTCAGAAGGTGGAGTAATACTGGGGGCACAGGGGGCTCTCCTCTGAGGGGGGTGATGTGATGGTCAAGGCGCTGCCTGACCACCACATAGCCCCAACCCCCCTAAGGTGGGGATTGAGACTCTTATTAATATTGATAACAAGAATAAAATCATAGGGTTTCAGAGTGATGACCCTCATAAATGACATTCTGACAAATCAGATGCTCACAGATTGATTAAACCTCAGAGCGGAGGTAGCAAGGGCTGACATAAATGGCGATCAGGATAATCAAAGGCCATTAACCCAAAATCTGCAAAAACAAGAAATAATGAGGACAATGGCAAAGGGCAGCCCAGCAAATCAGGGGCTGCCAAGCCGAATTATGCCAAAAGTGGTAACGTCAAGAAACACAGCTATGGGAAGCTCAGAAAATCATGAGCTTCCAAGCCAAATCCGCTGCTAGTCAAAAAAATCAATTGCTATGGCGAAGGGCAGCTCAGAAAATCAGGGGCTGCCAAACTAAATTACGCCAAAAATGGAAGTATTGAGAGTCAAGGGGAGCAGTGGCCAAGCAAATCAGAAGTTGCCAGAAACTTATTATGAATTTTGATTTAAAATTTTGTGATAAGGTCAACACAAAAATGCTGAGCTCTGATTTGACCCCAACAGTTGAAACTAAATGCAGAAAAGTCTCTGTAACGCCTGGGGTAAATAATGAATGGTCTATAATGACCCAGACGGGAATATTGGAGGCCATGATAATCAAAATAGGCCTGCGGGCAGCCTGCTGCCCATGGAATCTGCAAGAAAAAATACCCCCATATCCCCCACTTCCTAACATAAATACAATCAGACGAAGGTGTTTAGAACAACTTCTTCTTCTAGTATAATAAATAAAAACCATTAAAATTGGAAATAAAATTTTAATCTTTAAATTATTTATTAAGATTTGGAGAAAAATCCTGGACTTTAAGTGACAATTTGACCATATCTTGCACTTTGACAGAGCAGTCGCCTCTCTGTACGCCCTCTCTGGCGGACAGACTGCTCTCCTCAGTGTTAGCATTGTCCTTACCATATTCCAAGGATATTGATAATTGCTCATCAAGCCAACGAATGAAGGACCTGACCACAGCAGCACTCTCCTGTTTGTAGGCCCTCTCTTGGGCCCTCTTGCTCAACTGTTTATGCAATGTGGAAGAACCCCTTTAATTACAATAGATCCTTTTCAATATCACCACAAACATCATGTTGGCAGCGACAAAGACAAAGCTTTAGGTATTGCCTACCCCAATCAATAACCCATCAAGATGAAAGACTTTGTTTATGACATGATGGTAAGGATTTGCTTTTAATAGACCTTCATGGCATCAACGAGCTTCTTGGCTCTTACTGATTTGTGTCAAAAGTAAAGATTAATATTAAGAAGACTGTCATAATCAATATTGGCAACCCAAGGCTTTATAAATTCCTTTCAATCTGACACCTCTATGTCTCACGCAGATGTTTTTCTACCTGGGGATTATATCCAAAAAAAGATCTGGCAGTTGAGGAGATGCAACAAGTGGTGCTTATCAGCATGTCAGACTGCATGGTATACTTGAAGTATGCACACCTAAACCTTGAAGCGAAAGTGCAAGCAATCAATGTCTTCATCCTCTCAAAGCTCTATACATAGCCCTTATGATGCCTGAGCCTAATGCTGGAGCACAAGACAAAGTCGCTTATACACACTTTCCTTTGTTACAACTTAAAATTGGCGCCAATTGCCCTTGAAACTCTGTTTAAGCCCAATCAAGAAGGGGTATGGGCCTAATCAACTTCAAATTCATGCCTGGCAGATATGGATGAAGTCATTTGTCATAATGATGTAGACACACATGTGCTTCCTGGATCTTGCATGGTGTGTCAACTGGGCTCAGATCCATAAAGTGTCTGAACCTATCTCATTGTGCTCCTAAAAGGAAAGGATTATCATTAACCCAAATTTCCACCTGGCTGAAGAGCTGCTATTACTAGTGGCTATGCAATTGCACAGCTTGGCTAAGAGGGAGGCTATTTGAAATTGTGGCACCGGTGCCTTTCAAGTTTGATGGGATATCAGATCCCCCATTCAGTTGTTGGATATACAAGGTCTGGAGGGGATTTTTTTCCTCCAAAGTATACCTCAATATGATTGTAAGGTGTGATCACACTTAATAACTAAATATCTTGAATATAATATGTAATATTATCTGGAGATGGGTAGTGACACTTTAACGGCATATAATTCTTGTTATATAAAAATCTAATTTTAAGTGTTAGCAGGCCAGAAAAAACTGTTTATTTCTCATCAAGTGATAGTATCGCTGTCTTTTTAGTAGGAAATCAGATCTATCAGGATATTGTCATTATGATTCAGAAAGATCATTTCTGATTGAGCCTTTTCCTTAAAACCATTAGTTTGGGTTAGATCAGAGTTTAGATGATCTAATCAGCTGATATTAATGGTTCAAAGGGTCAAATTTCAGAATTACTCCCTTCAAGATCTTTCCACAAAGGAACATAAGTCCTTAAAAATGACTATATACCCAATTTACCATGGTACCAGTTAAAGTAGAAGAGATGTGCTATTCCGGCCCATATCAATAAATTACTTGAAAAGTCCCAACCTTTTAGTTTCCATATTGTGATATTGACCCCCAGGATGGAGACAATAGATTAAAAATAAATCACCTAGGAGTACTCTTGTACTGCAGGTCGTTTGGCATTAGCCTAATGACCCTCCTTATATATTGTGCGTCAGATTGATTTAACAGGCATGACTTGAAGTTATATGATTTCATTAGTAAAATGTCTCAATGTAAGCTCCATATTATTTAGAGTAGCTGATCCAAGTATGTTCTGAAGGATGGAAGGAAGAAGAGGTTATCTACGATAAAATGCCTTAAAATGAGACATTTTGATGAAATTATGGTAGCTAACATGATAATCAAGAAAGGCTCTGGGAGATAGTCATTCCAACGGATGTTTCTGATGCCACTAGTTTTTATAAAATAAAATTTAAATGCAATTGGTTCTCTCTACAGTTCCATTGATAGCTGGGTGGTAAGGAGTGGTAAAGAATTGTATAGTTCCTGTAATAGACTTTAAATCTTGAATTATTAAAAAAAGTTAGCATTGGTAGAAAGTAGAAATCTAGGGCAACCATGTTGGGTGATAGCTATTGATACAGGTATAAAGCAGTAGCCTTTTCGTTAGCTTTGGGAACAGAAAAAGCCTCAATTCATTTAGTTAAGTGATCGATGGCCAGAATAACATATCTATGTCCATACAAAGAGGCTGGCAATGGCTTAATAATAACAATGCTAACTATATCAAAGGCAGAGCCTAGATGGATTGGTTCAAAATGGTATTTTGAGCTAGAGAGCATCTTGGGCCTAACAGTCAAGACAGTTTTTAAGTACATCATGCACTGTCATGGCCTATTCTCCCAATAGCTCTTAGATTTAACAGCTCTAATGTTTTTTGAAAGCTCCATGGCCAAAGTTGTGATGAGCATCCATTATTAATTTGATATGAGCAGATAGTTATATAATGCAAATAACAGTGACTATTTTCTAAGGTCATAAGATCAACCTTATTGTCTTTAGCCATTCTTTGGAGCCAGTTTTGAGTGTGATTTAGTTCATGTACCCAAAAAGAGGTTTTGGAATAAGTTCATAGAGCAGGTTTTCCTCAGGAATAGAGATATGTAGAGTGAGGTGAATGGGTTAGCCCATCAGCACTTTGATGAATTGCTCCTGCTCAATGGACAATAGAAAAGCCTAATTTTGGAGACGTAAGGCCCAACGAGCCAGTCTACCCTCAGGATTTTTGTTGGAGCCAACGTAAAGAGGAATGGTTTGTAACCGCAGTAAAAAGATTACCATATAGGAAGGAGCGTAAATGCTTGATAAACTAGCAACAAAGCATGGCATTCCCATTCAGGTATAGAGTAATTCTATCCAGCCCTAAATAGGGTTTTACTAAAATAGGCAAATGATGATCAACCTGATTAGTATCAAGTCGTGCAAGTATTTTTTCAACTGCAGATTCAATTGCATCAGTAAAAAGAACAGAAGGTGATTGTGTTAAAATTTAATTTGGGGAAGGCCAACCATAGGATGAATACTTCCGATAAACATCAACAATATAACATTAAGAAACCATAAGGGAACCCCTTGGGTTGGGACCATCTAGTACTAAAAAAAAGAAACCATAAGGGAACCCCAGAGGATCCGAAGCTACATCCTGTTTCCAGCAGACCGCCAGTGGAAGGAAGAGTGGGAGCGGCAGAAGAGGCTGGGCCAAAACCAAACACAAATGAAGGAAAGGGTCCAATGATTTAAACCATATGAGAAACCAGGATGACACCAACCTGTGGAGGTAGGATGGTAGATGGCCAAACAACCAAGCTTGAAAAGTGATCCATGAAGTGGGAGTGGAAGCTGCGCACAGCTTCATGGAGGGTTGGGGTAGTTCCAGACAGTGCGTTAAGGACAATAGTGTGCATCATCCATAACGCTATTGAAACATCAAGTTGTAGAGAGAAGGGTGGATAGGGGAGGACATGGAAAAGGCGAAGATGTTCAAAGATAGGCTGAAAGTTTGTACTCGCTCCTGGCAAAAGAGACGCATAACATCCCTCCAGATTACCTGTGATGGCAGAAAATCTTCCAAAATATGGACCAATGACCCATGTTGACCACACAATGCATGAAGACTGAGAGGCATTGGACTTCTCAGCAGTCTGGTACACCTTACTCATGCATCTCCACGCAAGGGCGCAAATCTGGAGTTGTAACAGAGGATGGTATGTGTACCGCCAAATGTTCTTTTGGGTCTCCAGAGAGTACAGGATGTCCAGCATGTCAAGGTAGTATATACGGCCAATGATGGGGGACTTTGGGGTACCAGGTTGCCTAAAACGACTTGCTTGTGGACGTCTTGCTTGAAATGGGTAGTAGGGCGACCCCTCTAAGCGGTGTGTCCACTGATGCTGATTCTTCACTCAGTGCACCACATAGAAAGAAAAATTAGTTTAAAGTGGTGCGGCGTCCCATGTGGGCCTGCGGCAGAGGGATAAGAGGCCAGATATATAAGAAGATAATGGGGTGGTTAGGATTGCGGAGGCAAAGAGCGCGGGTAAAATTGGAGCAGGCCAAGCGTGACCAGTGCTGTTCTGAGAGTGTGGGGTTGGTGACTGAAACGATCCAGTTGCCAAGTATTTTAGTGGCATGGGCCTCATAATTGAGCAGGCCCATACCACCACTATGGTGAGGGCCAAACATGACATCCAGGAGCACCAGGGGAGGGTGGCCTAACCAAAGCCACCCTTGTAGGAGGGCATACAAATAAGTGAAGAAAGAGGGGAAAAAGCGATGGCATGGTCCACAAACCAGACTTTTGACAGAAGCATAAAGTTGTGATACACAATCCGGCTTGTGAGGGTAGTATGGTGGTCTCTGAGGGTGGCGATGCGCTATGTGACATTGTCTAGGATGTGGTGCTCCATATCTAATGAGGCAAACCCTCCCGACTACAGTCACACTCCCAAATGGCATACTGGAACAGTAGTGGGTCTTGACACAAAAGGGAGTAAAAGCATGGTGGCATGGGGTGGCTGGGGCAAGTGAACCAGAGACCTAGCTGCTGGAGCAGGCTGACTAAGGGCGCCGGTGACCAGCAGGCTTGGCATTGGCTAAGGAGAATGATTTTGGTTTTGGAGGTATTAAGGGTGGCGTTACTGAACCTGGAGTAATTTTGGATAGCTGCCTCCAGCGCGCATGCATCATTATTGTCAGGCACCCCAACCACACAATTGTCAGCAAATGCTAGCATCCTAACAGGTGCTTGGCCTTGCACATGGACAACAGCAAGGCGTGCATTCACACTGCGTAAAATTTGGTTGAGGCTGAAGTTGTATAAGAGTGGACTTAAAGGGTCCTCTTGATGGAGTCTTTTGAGGGTGAACCATATCAGTGAGGAACCAGGGTCAAGCACTGCCATTGTGGCAGATTCCATAAGCAACATTACCTAATTTATGAATCAGGGGATGTGGAATTGGTTAAGGAAGGCTTTGAGATAATCCCAGTTGACCCTTTCATAAGCATTTTGTTGGTCTAAGAACACAAGCTCCCAGTAGCTGGAGACTGGCATAATTGGCCACGGTGTGAATTTTGTCCCATATTGACAGCTTGGGGATAAAACTGAACTTCTCAGAGGAAATTACTTAAGAGGCAACTTCCCCTAGATTGTTGGCCATAATTTAGTAAAAAACTTAATTTCTATATTAGTAAGTAATATGGGGCGCCAGTTCTCCAAGTCCAGCTTATCCCCTTTCTTATACAGCGTTATCATATAGGCCTCTTGGCCCCAGGAAGGAGGCGCTTTTCTAAAAGAAATTTGTTTATTAAGTCAAGCATTTTTGAGGAGAAATAGTTAAAACATTTTTTGTAGAACTCATACCAATTCCCATCTGAACCTGGCACTTCATGTATGGTGCACTGTGAACGGCATACCAGAGTTTATGAGTAATTTAATTCATTAACTCTGGAAAAAAACTTTTCTTTCTCGTTGCAAACACTTTTGCAACCCATTCAATTTAAGACTAAATCTAGTTTGATAATCTCATAGAGGGGATTAGTCTGCGCCCATGTCTGGGAGCAGTTGGGCAAGCAAGGCAAGAGGAGCAGGCAGAAGGCCCGCGGCCTCTAACGTTCAAAAATGCCCCAGAGAATCTGGCAGAATAGAAAAAAATCTAAAAAAACCGGCGGTCACAATTTCCCCAGAGATACTCGCATGGCAAGCATGATGCAACCAGTACATCAACACGCCACATTCCCAGCCACTTTCATCAGTGGAATTCGGAGTCCGTGTGTATCTGGACATCCAAAAAACGGCCCTATGGGAAAAATTTTGTGAAGATGAACACAAAATTTTCCCGACCGTGGTGTATGTTGCACCTCACTCCATGTCGCATGGTTGGCTGGACCTAGGTTTTGAAAGCAAAATAGCAGCAGATGAGGCTGCAGCGGTGCACGTAGTGGTTGACCTCCCTGAAGGGCAATGGGTCATCGAAACTAAATGCACCAGATGGACAAAATCAAACCAAATTTTCCTCACGTTTGACTTTTTGCCTACTACGGTAAAACGTGATATTTTGGAGCAACACCTGAAAGATGGTCTCACCATATACAGCAAAATACAATCTTTCGAAATGCAACATTTCACACTGATGCCACACCTGTGCACCGGCAAAGCCATCGCAGTTCTGACCCCAACCGAGGAGATCATGAAGGACCTAACCCAGATCCCGCACTCCACCTTTATTGACATTGCAGGGCACACCACCCACCCATTCCGGGTAACCGTGGACAGCGCGCCCCCCATTTTCACCCACTGTGACGCGTTCAGCCATAAGGCACATGCATGCCCCATCAAAGAGGGTGTTATATTCCAAGAGCACCCCTCGGCGGCCATGGCCAGCGGAGAGGCGCACTACAAACCAACCGCAAGCACCAAAGAGGCTTTCCCGTGGGGAGCACAAGGCTGCTACCTATTGGTAAAGCCCATCTCCCCGCAGGAGTGGAAGAAGGCCAAGCAGGCCTGTAGGACCGCGGCCAAGGAAGCGGCCAAGGTCACCACCACCATCCCAAACTCACAACGCCAGGAGGATATGGAGACCTTCGCGGCGGAAGCAACTCAGGAATCCATCACCCAATCAGATTGGGAGGCCCAAGCCAAATGGGCCACTCAATCTGAGGATCCAATGGGATATTTGATCTCACCCAATCGCTGCACCCAAGCCCCAGTCAAAACTGACTTGGGACCTATCCCAACCAAAAAATTTTTTTTTGCCCCACTCAATGGTGCACCGAACTTATCCGCACCGCAAAAAATTCGTCCGACGTCGGGAAAACAAAAAGCGAAGGCCAAAGCCAATGCGACTCTTTCCGCAAAAATTAACAAAAACCCCAATAGCGTTGCTGCTAATACCCACGCTGCTGTGAAAGCCCGTGGGGACCTGGAAGAGGCTGGTGGGCCAGGGGCCCACCCCTCACACCTAAGGTGCAATGGGGGAAACCTTCACTCTAGGGATGCTGAATATTGCCGGACTCAAGGCCTCCCCATCCCAGGCTAGGAAACTGAGTTTTTTACAAAATAATTTACCCGTGGATATCCTGGCCATCCAGGAAACCCACTGTCCATGAGGTTCTGAGGAAGCTTGGAATACAATGCTCCTACCATCTGTATCCTTTTGGTTGAAGCACTATGGGGTGCTAATTCAGAAAAACAATTTTTTCAAATTTACATCTTCAGAAACATTCCTAAATGACCGAGTGCTCGTTGTCACCTTCTCATGGGCCAATGTTGCACACACAATTGTCAACATTTACACCCCAAATGGTGCACAAGAGCGTCAGGAATTTTTCTCATCGGTCAAATCCCTCCCGCTACCCCCCAATTCTTTCCTAATTGGCGACATGAACTGTTGGCTAACCTCACCAATGGACTGGTGGCCGCCCTCACCCCATGCCCCACAGAGTCACATAGAACTATGCGTTCTAAAAGCCACCCTTGGGTTAATGGATGCACTGCTGCGACATGCCCCACTGCTCAAAAACATGACACATCCCCACGTCCACAATGGCCAATTAAGGTCCATGACCCGCATTGACCTTATTCTAGCGCCGGCAAAATTCCAACCCCACATCTCCCACTTCAAAACAACAAAAATGGAATTCTCCGACCACCGACTGGTCTCAATAACATACCACTTACCCGTCACAGTTGCAAAGGCCCCATATTGGTGCAAAATCCGCCCCCCAGAGCTTGCGTCGCCAGGATTTTCCATGTGGGTGGAAGAGGCAACTTTGGCAAAATCATTTGTTGCACCATTTTGTGCGGACCCCATTTCCACATGGGCAACTTTTAAAGAAGACACCATCCACCACTATTGCCATCTCTCATCCAGACGCTCACAAGCCACATCAGCGGTTATATTGTGTACGCTGGTGGAATTGGCCCACTTGGAGTCCAACATTCCAGCCACAGGATATAGCCCTGCATGGGGCCAGAAGTGGGCGGAGGCAGCAGCCCACCTCAACGCACTTGAAAGGCAACACAAACATCGGGTTTGTGTCCAATAAAGGCCACACGCATCACTAAAGGCGACAAGTGCACCGCATACTTCTTCAAAAAAATTTTTGCACCATGCCAGAGTGTGGCCTGCACACAGGTGCGAAGATCAGATAATTCTATTGTGGACACACCAGTCGAAGTGGCAATCGAAACGCAAAGATATTACTCCAAGTTATACCAAGCTGAACCAATTCAGCCGGCCAAAATGGCGGAATTTCTTGACAGAGCTCATATCCACACCATTTTCCAATACCCAGAAATAATGAATTTAATTACTCTGAACAAATTATGGACTATCATTCGCGGTGCGCCAAACTGAAAATGCCCAGGCCCAGATGGCATTCCATATGAGTTCTACAAAAAATATTTTAAATATATATCCCCATTGCTGCTAGCCTCACTCAACCAAAGCCTGTTGGAAACGCGCCTCCTACCAGGAGGACATGAGGCCTTTACAGTCACACTCTTCAAGAAAGGGGATAGGCTAGACTTAGCCAACTGGCGCCCCATTTCTCTAACAAACACAGACACCAAAATTTTAACAAAAATCATGGCTAACCGTTTAGGGACTGTAGCATCTGCCACCATCTCTCCAGAACAATTCGGTTTCATCCCCAGAAGGTCGATTTGGGATAACGTGCAATCTGTGGCTAATGTGTGTCAGTCCACAGCCTCTGGGGCACTTGTATTCTTGGACCAACAAAAGGCCTATGATAGAGTAAACTGGGAATACCTTAGGGCCTGCCTCCAACAATTCAGCCTACCTCCCCGCTTCATTAACTGGGTGATGCTGCTCACGGAATCTGCAACAATGGCAGTGCACGGCCCAGGTTTCCTAATGGAAGTAGTCCGTCCTCAAAGGGGCCTGCGACAAGGGGACCCCTGAGCCCACTCTTATACAACTTCAGCCTTGACCCACTACTGCGAAATGTGAATGCCCAACTCACTGGGGTCCATGTGCCAGGCCAAACCCCAGTCAAGATGATGGCATTTGCAGATGATTTCGTGGTGGGGGTGTCTAATAACAAAGATGCACGCGCGCTTGAAGCCCTCATCCAGGAATATTCCCGGGTAAGCAACGCGGCACTGAACGCCTCCAAAACCGAAATCATCCTCCTTGGTCGGTTTCAGAACTGCTGGGCCCCAGCAAGTAATTCCCAACCCAGCCCATCTGCTCGCCCAAGTCCACGCCTTACTAACTCAAACACACCGCTCCACTGGTGCTCCCCTTTGTGCCACGTCCTACCATAGGACCGGTACGCCATTTGGGCGTGTGGTTGGAGGCAGGAGGATACGCGTCAGCAGTAATGGAGTGCCATACACTGGACAACGTGACGAAGCGAATCGCCTCTCTCAGAGCCCACCCTACTACCCTCACTGGCAGGGTTGTTCTTGCCAACTCTATGCTCCTATCCAAAGTCTGGTTCGGAGCCCACGCCATCCCCTTCTCCCCAAGCTTCTTCATATCCCTCTATGCTTTGCTACAAGGTTGGCTTTGGTCAGGCCGCCCTCCACCAGTACAGCTAGAGGTCATGTTTGGCCCTCATCATCATGGTGGCATGGGCCTACTTGACTTCAAAGCCCATGCCGCCAAGATCCTAGGCACCTGGATTGCGGCCGTCACTGCTCCTACACTCCCATCCCAACACTGGTCCCGCGCAGCCCGCTCCAACTTCTCCCGAGCCTTGGGCCTCAACAATCCATCAAACCCCCACTCCCTGATGAAATACCTCGCATCACACACATCAGCCACAGGTCCTCACGGGACCAAACCCACTACAAATGAATCCTACTCTCCATGCGAAGCACAGAGTGGAGAATTCGTATTAGTGGACATACAACCTGAAGAGGCCGCCCCTCTCCTCAGTTCACACAAGAGGTACAGGGGCTACCCATCCATGATGGCGTGATCCCCATTCGACCCCAAGTCCTATCCAGGGTGGACTACCTGGACATGATGGACATCCCTTATTCCACTGAGACCCAAAATACTATCTGGAAATACACACACCATCCTCTGTTGCAGCCTCAAGTCCGCTCCCATGTGTGGCGCTGCCTGAGGCGGGTGTATCGTACAGCTGAGCGCTCTAATGCTTTACACTCATCCTGTGTCGTGTGTGGCCAGTATGGAACGCTGTTTCACCGCCTGGAGAAGTGCCCCACCTCTAAAGTAATATGGCGCGAAGTCCAACGTCTGCTAGGCCAGGATCAAACACATCCCTTCAGTCTGTCAAGAGATATGTTTGCTTCATCAATGGCCTCCCCCTCCCACCCTCCCTTCATGCTCTGGTGGTTGCAATCGCCATGTGGACTATCCACACGATTGTCTTGGATGCCATCGCCAGATCCATCCCCACCCTCCATGAAGCTGTCCACAGATTCCGGTCTCATTTGGTGGATCACTTTCAAGCGTGGATGTTTGGATATCTCCCACCACGTCGCCGGCAGCTGGTCTCCTCCTGGTTCCCAGTCTGGTTCATCAAATCAGACCCCTTCCTCCACACGTGCTCAATAGTGGCTACGTCCCCTACACACGTTCCCTCCCCTTCCCATAAGTGGCGTTCCCGCTGGCAACAAGAGATAGCATCGCTTCTCTGGGGTGCCTCCCCTGGTACTAAGTTTTGTCTCGTCTGAGTCATATTCGGAAGTGTCTGTCCCATGGTCGGCCTTCCCCACAATAAATATAAATTTAATTCATTAACTCTGGGTATCAGGAAATGGTGCGGATATGTGCGCCATCAAGAAACTCATCAATTGCGGCAGGTTTGACTAATTTGGACTTATAAAGATTGGAGTATAAAAGTATTTGAGCTTTTACTGCCACGTCGGCTTAAAAGTTTGTGACAGAGTTGTCCAGATGCCCCACCTGTGTGCAGGCCAAGCTCTGTCACAGTGTGAAGAATTTGCGGAAAAAGTAGGTGGAGCACGTGTTATTTGCCATTATATTTTTGCTTTGTACTGAACACAAACGCAAGGGTTGTGTTGTCTTACCAGTGCGTTGAGATGAGCAGAAACTTCTACTCACTTATGCCCCCAAGCTGGGCTGTACCCTGTAGTGGGGACACTAGACTCCAGGTGGTCCACTTCAACTAGTGTGCACTTAATGACTGCCAAGGCAGCCCTAGAGCACTGCAACAAGATGTAGTGTGCTTAAAGGATGATGCTTTCTTTGAAGGCTGACCAGGTATAAAGTAATCAGCACAGAATGGTGTGGCGAACTCCAGTGCCAAGGTTTTTGTTCCACTCATGCTGAAAACATAGGCGACGTGATTTTGGCTGGGTGGAGTTTGCACCATTTTGGCGCATGTTCCACTGGGCTTGATAAAGTGAAGGATATTGACACCATCCTGTGTTTAAGAAATTAATTTACGTCATTGTAAATTGTGCAATATGGGGGACATAGTTCAATGGGACAATAATGAAGTCAATGCGCGAAGTAGACCTCAGCTGGCTATGGTGCACATGGGGATGGGACATGTTGGGTAGCAACAGCGCATGCTTGTATTGAGTATCAAAAAGCCCCAAGGTGACTTTTATGACGTGAAAATTAATGTGCCCCTACAGGGAGGTAGGCGTTGAATGCCAGCGGCTGGTGGCCAGGTTGGCCCAGAAGTTCAGGTCGCCCACCACAAAGGAGTCAGGTGAAAGTGTAAGATAAGTTACAGTTGAGAGGAAATCCTGGTGAGCCCGCAAACAGGACAGTGCAAAACATTAACTATAGCATGCACTTCATCGTCCCATGAAAAGGACATGACCAGCAAATGACCATCGAGATACAAATGTTTAAATATAAACTTAAAACTACACTCACACATATAAGCACCCAACAGTGCAGAGACCAAAAAGAAAGGGAGGGGAGGAGCATGGTTGCCCATGTGTCCTCAGCACTTTTCGAACAGTGGGATTCCTGAATTGCCAGTATGTCCACGAGTAAATAATTTTTAAAAACTCAGTTTTCTAGCTCAGGACGGCGAGACCTTGAGTCCAGAGATGTTTAACGTCTCTATTGTGAAGGAGGCCCCCATCGCACCTTAGGTGCAATGTAAAGGGCCCCTTGCCCTTCCTGCGCAGCCTTTTCAGCATACTCCTTGGTGGCACCACGTGTGCATTGGGCCACTGAGTATGTGCCCTTAAGGGTGTTTTCCTTTACTTTAAATGATTTTCAAATTTGGGGGTTGATTTTGATCAACTTTTCATATTGAGGCTCTCCTGCGGCGCACAATTGGAGGTCAAAAAAAACTCATGGAGGGTTGGGATGATAGAAGCTGTTTTGATCAGTACATAGTAAACTTGCGTGGGGGAACCTGAATCAAACAGCTGTTCCGCAGATTGGGGGCCCAATTTGGTTAGTGAACAAAATCTTGAGCCACTTCAGCTACAAATGACTCAGTGTCAGCCTGAGTCTGGGCAGGTTGGATAATAGACTCTGCCAAAGCCACTGCTTTGTCTACTGCTCTACGGGCCTATTTGGCCTCCTTGTGCTCTTACGGGGACAATGGTTTAACCTGAATATAACACCCCTGTGCACCCCATGGAAAGGCGGCATCGGTGTCAATGGCAGACTCATAATGGGAGTCAGTACTTCCCATTGCATCTGGGAGAATTTTATGCTGAGTGGTGCCCTCTCTGGAAGGGCAGGTGTGTGTTTTAAGGCCAAAAGCATGACAATAGGTGCATATAGGGAGTGCACTATCCACTGTAATGCGGAGCAGGTGGGAGTCCTGTCCATCAATATTGATAACTGCAGTGTGTGGAATTAGAGTTGAGTCTTCCATGATAACCGCAGTTGGGGTCATCACTGCAATTGCTTTGCTCATGCTAATCTCTGGCATAAACATGAAGTGCTTCATTTCAAAAGAATATAGTTCCCCATAATTTTTAGTCCATATGAGAGATAGCGTTCTAGGACTTCACGTCTCATCGTTGTGGGGAGAAAGTCAAAAGTGACAAATATATTGTAAGATTTGGTTCAACGCGTGCAGTTCATTTTGACCACCCATTGACCATCCGGGAGATCAACCACCACGCACACCTGTGCAGCTTCATCCGCTGCTTGTGCAGTTTCAAAACTAGGGACAACCAACCCTGGGTCATAGAATACTGCGCAACATACACAAAAGCTGGGAAGTGTTTGTGTACATCACCACAGAACTTCTCCCAAAGTGCCATTAAATTTTATCTCAAAAAAAAATTTGAATCCCGTGCTCCACTGACAACAGAGGCTGAGAGTGCGGAGCTTTGATGTAATGGTTGCATTTTGCTTGCCAAAAAATCTCAGGTAAGATACTCATCGCTGTTTTCTTAATTTTATCTTGACCAACGGTGTCACCAGGGCATTTTCTAACTTTGGATGGTGCAAAAACCGACCCTGTGCCCTTTATCACACTTCCCAACCTTTAACTGACATTGGGTGCTCGCAAATCTCCTCGCGTAGGTTATCAAGCTTACCAGCCTCAAATTGAATTGGTTGTAATAAGTGATTGAAACGAGATAGAAAAGTTTATCTACACTACCTTCTTGACGAGTCAATAAGGCCATTTATATCACCAACGACAAGGTTAAAAAGCTCAAGGAGAAAAGAAAAAAGTCGCCTGAATACTTGACATGTCAAGAATTTAAATGACATAGGTTTCACTACCCTGGGCACTTCGCTCAATTATGTCCATTAGTTACAGCCAAAACCAAATAGCAAACCCCTAAAGAGGACACACCTAATACTGTAAATTGGATGGATCTCAACACTGAGGGTGAGGAAGACCATGAAGATGAAGACTTAGCTAGTTCATGTTACCATTTGTTAGGGACTCCTAGCACAGTAGCTGTAACGTCTAGATTGAGAGTCATGGTGCTGATAGATCTACATTGAACGACACTTATTTGCCCAATCAAATAAGTCTACCCAAGTGATAAATTCCATTGAATAAGGAGAGCAGTTGGTCGCGTTTACCTTCAAGAATGTGGTACCAGATGGTGAAGACACTACCAAGGCCAAAGCAACTGCAGTTACTTTGAAGCAATTTGGGACTCTGCCGCTGACATCCTGTCGACCGGAAATTCCTTCAGCAAAAGCATTCTGAAAGTGGAGGTTATCATCCATAAGGTGCATGCGTTGGCAATACTAGACACTGGGGCTCCAGTGAACATTATCTCCTCCAAACTTATGAAGAAGCTCAATTATACGCCTGACATTGACTACAAAGTGAAATGCTGTACTGCATGACCTGAAATCACCTGCGTGTTTTAGGAGCTTATTCTGCCTTACCTTTATGATTTGGGCGCATGGTCCTGATAGCACCTGCAGTAGTGTTGGACATCGACCTCTAAGATAATTTGATCGGGACTCTGTTTTTGGAGTTTGGGGCAAAGATTAACTTTACTTGAAGCACGATTAGCATCTTAAGCAACCAGCTCCCTTGGTGTTCAAGGACAAGGACGTTAACCTCAAAACAGCATATTTGCTTGGTCAAAACAGATCAACTAATATACAACTCATTACACCTTAACTGAAAAGGTGTAAAACAATTACCGCCTACCATGAGCGCTGAAGAAGGACTCCCCTTGAGTGCAAGTGAAAGCATAGAAATCTGACAAGAGGACCAAAGGAGAATGACATTGTCAATTAGCGTTGATATACCTCCTGACACAATTTTAGAAGTGTACAGTTGAGATGGAATTCGAGATTAAGAGACCAGAGTGTTAAAAGATTCTATGACACCACTTACTCTGAGAGCTAAACCTTGTTCTGGGAACATTACTACTCAGCAGATCAAAGTTTTGAAGGGACAAGCCGTGGCACTGGCCCGCCTAACCAGTTGCCAAAATATTGAGTCCATACATTCAGTCAGAGGTTTTGATGAGCTCAGGTTTGAGGATGTAACTCCCAAGCAACAGAAAGAGTTGGACGAACTTTTGAACGAGTCTCATGACATCTTCAGCACTGGCCCCAATGACTATGGCCTGTGAAAAGGGGAGGTCTATAAGATGTACACCGTTAAAATATCCCCTTCAAGTCTAAACCTTACTGACATCAAAAAAACAGAGGATGAATTCATCATACAAGAACTCAATAAGTTAACCAAAGCAGTGATAAACTTGGCCATTCAAGAGCCATGGGCATCTCCCTTGCTGCTGGTAAGCAAGAAGGATGGTACCCATAAGGCTTTCATGGAATACCGCCATTAAAACGAGATTATCAAGAAGGACTTGTACCCTTTTCCAAACATTGATGATGCTTTAAAGCGCCTGAGCAGCTCAAATTACTTTTCAGTCATGGACCTAGCCAGTGGCTACCAGCAAATGGAGCTCATCCCCAAGGGCCAGAAGAAATGCGCCTTAATCAGCAGCAAAGGGTTCCTTGAACCCACAAGGATGCCGCAGGGGCTCTGCAATTCTCTGCAACCTTTCAATTAGTGATGGATCGCTACTTCAGTGATTTTAAGTTATTGAGTGTTTTGATATACCTCAATAACATTACAATGTTTAGACGCACTTTTCAGGAACATTTAAAGTACCTCCAGGAGGCCTTCAAGCGGCTGAGCGCTTCCAATCTAAGGCTGAAGAGAAGAAAATGCATCTTTTTGAAAAGACAGCTTGAATTTTTTGGCACGAAATCAGTCCAACTAGAATTAAACCTTAAGACGGAAAAGTGAACGCTATTGTGGCAATGGACCACCCAAGAGTATGAGGGACGTTCAAGTGTTCCTAAGAATGGTGGGGTACTACAGGCAGCTTATCCCCCATATTTGCGGACTTGGCAGCGCCCCTTATCTATCTTCTGACCAAAGAAACAAAGTTTAAGTGAATTTTGGAGTAGGAGTAGGCATTTGTGGAGTTAAAAATGATTTGTAGAAGCACTAATCTTGGCATACCTGTACTTCAATAAGACTTTTTACTTTTACACTGACGCCAGTGACGTGTGACTTGGTGCAATCTTGGCCCAACTAGATGAGAATAGAGTAGATCATTTGATTGAGTATTACACTAAAGTATTCAGCAAGGCAGAAAAGGATTTCACAGTTATTGAACGCAAATGCCTTACAGTAATCAGAGTAGTCAAGCACTTTAGGTCCTACCTTTATAAGTACATTTTAAAGTACTCACCGATCATGCGTCGCTCTAAAAGCTAAGAAAAATGAAGGATATGATGGACGCCTTGCCCGCTGGGCTGTCCTCCTGCTAGGGTACAATTTTAGAATCATAAATCGAGCAGGAGATAAACATCTTAACGCGGATGGTATGTTGAGACTATTGGTATTCCATCTGCAGGCGACAGAGAGCTATTGCCTGTATGACCTTATTAGGCTCCCTGAAGATGCTTGGCAAGAAGAGACAGAAGAGATTAAGAGCGTCCTACGCAGATGTTCTAAAGACACCCAGCGTGTTAATAGGAATCTTTAAAAGAAAGTTTAAGACAAGTGGTACCCCTACATCTGGACCAGTGTTCAAATGGAGATAGCAATGGAGGCTCACAAGCATGTGATCCATGGACGATTTCATAAGACGTTGGCTTACCTCAAGGAGAGGTTTTCCAGGGAATGCATGTCTGACGAAGTATACCAAGCATTGGAGTTTCTTGTACCCTGCACTAGTTTTCACCTTCTGGAAAAGAGATCTGAGTTTTCACCCATTCCACCTACTGCACCGCTCAGAAATGTCTCTATTGACGGGCTGGGATCATTGCCAACAGCATCCAGCGGCGCCAAGTTCATCTTGGTGGCGATTGACCACTTTAATAAGTGGAGAAACATCCACGGTCAAGGGTACACAGCAAACTCCACTGTCCATTTCTTGTACAACCAAGTGATTACAAGACACAATTGCCCTCATACTATCTTGTCTGACAATGGCAAAAACTTCATCTCTGACGTGGTTAGAGAATCGATGGATTTAGTAGGTATGAAACAGCAGTTTACTACCCTCTACACTACATCATTCAATAGAAGTATCAAAAGAGTCAACGGAACCCTAGAAGGAATTCTAAAAAAGATGTTTTGAACTGCAAGTCAACGTGGGACCAGTTGCTCCATTCAGTTTTTTAGCTTACCGGTTAAGCCACCACCATGTGATTGGAATGTCCCCCTTCAAGGCCCTGTATGGGAGAGGCTGCACTGCCTACCCTGTTGGTACCGATCATTGCAGCTAATAGAAGAAATCTACCACCCAGAAGCTACCAGCAGGAGTTGGTTGAAGAGTTGATCAGAATTCAGTCAAAAATCTTGAAGCAACATTGAATCTAGCCTCCACCTAGCCAAAGAGAGAGTCAGAGAAAAAACCAAGTTACCCAAATTTAGTATTGGCAACAAGATTTTGTTCTACCACTTGAGAGGTACAAATAAAGAAACTTCAGGCCATTTGGACTGGACCTGCAACCATCTCAACCAATAGAGGAGCGGAATACTCAATCCATGATGATGAAACTAACATTGTTTTTACAGAGTTCATGCCCTTCATCTTTGATCATTCCCCAGGTCTTTCCTTGGAAGGGAGACTGTCACAGATGAGCCTGCGAGTGGTGGTCCTGGTCAGTCCTTGACCAGAGGAATTATCATGAACAACAAACCTCAAACAAGTGTGGTACTGGCGACCAGGCCATCGCAGATGAGGGAAAAAGAGGCCCTTTTATAAGCACCAATGGGAAAATATTTTTCCCTCAACAGTGACGTCATGAAAAATAATTTTCACCCCGCCAATTAAGAAAATTTACTATGTGAGGACAACGCCAACGCCAAAAACTCATATGAAATTTGACCCCTTTTTAATCTTTTGGGGGCCAAAATAATTTGAGTTACGCTGATGATACCCTGATGAGTTAACCGAGTTATGCCAGTGACAGTATCAGATGATTGAATGAGCATATTACCAAATTGGCCAGTCATCCAATTTCCCAAGCAACTTGAAGCCATGATGCGAGGTGCATCATAGGAGCGCCACAAATTGAACCTGATGTTAAGATGCATATTACCAGATTTGGCAATTACCCAATATAAAAAACAACTAAAATGAGCCAAACCCAGAGGTGGGGCTATTACAAAGGCCCCTGAACATCCATGTTCAGGGTAACTTCTGAAAGAAGGAGCTCGCGCATACAGGATTTAAACAAATGATTGAACAAGCTAAAGTAGCATTCAGACGCCGTCTGACTAGTGGATCCTGAAAAGTCCTCTATCAGGAGCCTAAATTTCCCCCTATTTTACAACATTACATTCTTTTATACCTTAATTCTCTTCTATAATATAAGAATTCTTTTTATATTCTAATAAAAACCTTTCTACAGAATCTTAAGTTTATCCTTTTTGTTTTAAATTGTGCTTTATCAAGTTAGTAATCGCCAATAATCAGTTTGGGATTAACCAATTAGAAGTAATCACTAATAGCCAGTCTGGGATTCATCCGTTTATAAAGACACTCTGATAAGGATACCTTAGTGCTGATAACACCAAGGAAGAGGTTGGAAAGTTTCCCATTGAGTCATGAAAGCCAACATATGTCAACAAAGTCAAAGAGTATCAGAAAGTCTGCTATGAGTGCAAACAAATCAACCAAGCAGTAGATGCACCAAGGGGTAAAATCTGAGGAGAATTTGCTTAGTGAGAACTGTGGTGATGTTAGCGAAGCTTGTCTGGTGCCTAATCTGAGTGGCATAGATCTCCAAGCAGTGAGTCAGCCATTAAAGTTAAGTGAGGTGAGGTCGGCGCACTGATTACTATTTAACTAATATTTAGATATAGGGTTCATTCCTTTATTATAATGGTTCTTCACGTGGCCCACAATTTTATAGGGAGTTACCAAAGATTTATTATATTACTTTTGGTGCTTTGGCCTCAACACATATTATTATAAATGATTATTATGGCTGATACAATCCTTAAACTCACTGCACAATTTCTGCTGCTATAATAGTAATCTTACTATTATCTTATATCCCTCATAGCATCTAAAATATTCAGCAGGAGAATTCTAATTTTATTATAATCATTCGCCAATGTTTTGATTGCATCCAGGTGATTGTGATTATAATGGAAATACCCCAGCTCTTGTAATTTGCTTCCTTATCCTGATTTAGATAATTAATCTACTAATTTATTACATTTTAGTGCAGCTTAGTATATAAAATGCACCAATCAGAACGCTAGTAGAAGGGACATATCTTGGTGGGATTCTAAGGTAAAGGATTTTTTCCCTGTGTCACTGGAAAAATCTCTATCAAAGAAGACATTGTCAGTGAGCTGAGAAGGCTTTATTAGTATCTAAATTCTATATTGGACTTCTTTTTATTCATAAACATATCTCTCTTTCCAAAAAAGTTTTTTCTTTGCAAGTTTTCAAAGGTCACTGTCCTATAACAGTACCTAGAGTCTCAATTGTAAGTTGATTTTTGGGCTTAGTCCGATGGGTGGTTCTTCTCTAGTAGTATGGTAAGGTTTTGAGTGTCTATTGTATGGGGACAATAGATCAGACAGTGACTATAAGTTAAGAACTAAACTCTTTGGTAGTACTCAAATCATATACCCTTTCATTCATTTGGACAATGGCACGCCACATTGTTCTTACTGATCCCAAGTAAATACCGACTAATACAAAGTAAAGTACTAAACACAAAAAGTTTTTTAAGTTAAATTATAAACAAGCCATAGTAGTTGAATGTTTTTTATTAGCATCAACTTGAGGGTTAATTATAGGGTTTGATGTTCACCACATCTTACCCATGACGTCTCATTTATAATGGCACTTGGCCACATAAAATGTTTGTTAAGAACGTCTACAAACACTTCAACTCAGGGCATTATGCTAAGCATCAGGGTCAGTATAAACACTGTCATCATTCTCAAGATGGCATTTCAGACACGTCTGCAAATAGCTGAACTGATTCTCTTTCACAAGTAATTGGCAGCACATACCAAGGCGATTCATGTCACTAATTAGTAATTAATTTGATCAAAAACTTGCCTGAAATTAAAAACTAATTTTGACATAGACCAACAAAGCCCACATGCCCGAGTCATTAAGTCAAAACTTAAAATAAGTCCAACCTAACCAACAAAGCCCTCAAGCCCATGTCATCATAGTCAAATATTATTAAGTGAAATTGCTAGGCCGCGGATCCTAAGCTTTGCATAAGCTTAGAATATACCTGGTCCATAATCGCTGATATCTGATATTATCCATAATAAGTTTAAGCATGCTAACATTATTATGTCCCTATCAAATATCCAATAATTAGGTCCAGTTAATTACTCAACACTTCCCCCACCTTGACTGAATATAAGCGGCGGTACCCTTCTTCTTGGATCTCCATGTCTAACTTTTTGCGTTCCTCAAAGTACAAATGTTTTCTCAATAGCCTTTCCTAAGCTGACAAGGCCAACGTGCCTGGTGCTGAGCTTTCTTGGGTTTGGCACATCTCCGCCAGGGTCTTGATAGTCAGGACTTGTATGAAATCTGCATCTCTCTGATTCCATTACAGGCTTCTCCAATTTGATTGTACTCTCCTCCCCTACCAAAAAAGGGGTGCCTAGTTCTAATGCCAGCGAGGCATCAAATCTATGAAATAAACTCTATGGCTTGCAATTATTAATTTTTTTCATTATTAAATATTTATATTTATTACATCCAAATTTTTAATTACTTTATTTTTTTCTTTTTTGTATTATTATTCTTTATGGTATGGATGAAGGAACTTAGCATGTATTCAATTCACAACCCAGCTGCCTTGATCATCAATGGTATATATATCTTCAGACAATTTCTCCAATATAATAAATGGACCCTTCCAAAGCAAGGCTAGCTTGTGCGCGCGGCCTGCATTATGAGTGTCATAATATACTACTAAATCTCCTTTCTTGAACTTAATCACCATAGCTCATTTAGAATCGTCATGGCTCTTCTAAATAGTTTTTTGACTAATTGCATTTTGATAAGCTTCAGATTGCAACTTGATTAAGGTCTTCGCTAGTTGTTCAACATAGTTATTTGGGTTAATTGCGTCAGTTGAACTGAGTACTGAATATAATAATGGAGGCAGAGCGGGCTGTCTACCATACAAAAGTTGAAATGGAGAGTGTCCTGTGCTGCTGTGGTATCTGATATTGTACGCAAACATGGTCACACTAATTGAAGTTGCCCATTGTGAAGGCGCCAAGGCTGCGTTTTTGTGTAAAATGCCGACTAAAGTGCCATTCACTTGCTCTACCATACCATTAGTCTCAGGATAATAAGGTGTTGACAACACTCCTTTGATGCACATCAACTCATTTAGCCATTGTACCATTTGGGCAGTTAAATTTGTGCCACTTTTGTCAAGATCTTCTGGGGCATCTGTGCTTGTAAATAATATTATCCATAATGAACTTGGCAGTAGTTAGTGTGGGATCCTCTAGTGGAGGCCACAAATAATTTCTCAGAGTGAGAAACTTAATTTTTTATAAAAATTATAAAATCATGCTTTTTTATAGTTTATATATTTTTATTATTATAAATGTGGCAAAGCCAAGGAAGGCCCCTTTGTCAATACTAGCTTTTCCTATCTAAACTAGTTTGATTTTTGAGACCATCAATATTTAAGGTAAAAGAATGCAAAGCTCAGTTGTCTAAATTAGGGAATATAGGTTTTTGGCCTATCAGATCAAAGATAAAAATTTTTAAGGCAAAACCAACCCGTGCGGTAACAATTGGTTGAATTGTATCCAATCACCAGTGGGTAAAATCTTTTCACCTTGGCAGTGGTCAGACTCAACTAGTAATGATTGGGTAACTCAACGATGGTCATACTCAGATGGTAATGATTGTCTAATTGTTACCCTATCATATTTGAGTAAAATATTTGCACCTTGGTGGTGGTTAGACTCAGATGATGATGATGGGTCAACCCGCACCCAATTATTGATGGGCAAAATATTCTTGCCTTGTGGAGGTTCTGATCTGCGCGACATTACACTCCTCAGATTCAACCGAGGAGTTGGAGTAATCCTATGGTTAGTATTTACTTTTTTAAGCTGATTCTTATGGTAAATCGTATTATTCCAGTTATTAGGATTCCACTGAGAATCCACTAAGGTCGCTTTGCTGTAGGTACTATTATCATCAATATCCACAATATTATTTATAAATTGGGCAGGTGATGGGCCAATCAATATGGCAGATTTGGGAGCCCTAATACTTCCAACATTCTTTTTCTGAAGTTGAGAAAGAGAATGTCTGACATTGCCCCCTCAAGGATGTTGGAAGGGGTGTAGGGTTGAAGGTTGCAGCCATGTACCCAGATTATGATAATTCTTGTAGCCAAAGACTTTATAGAATACTCATCGCCTCTCTTATGTATGATAATATATGGCCCATCCCAATTTGATCTAAGTTTGCCACTTTGGGGAGTGGTGCAATTGTGGTAATATAAAACCCTATCCAATACTTGGTAGGAAGGTAGAAGAGCTCGGAGCTCTTTAGCAGCTTGGCCTTTGTTAGTCACTGTTTTTGTTTGGCTAGACTTTCCAGCATATAATTTTTCATCCTCAGTGCGCGGAGGTTTAGACCAAAGTTCATGAGGGGCAGCATTCTTAGAAGATTGATTCTCTTAAGCCTTAGGATGGAAATTGGCTGCCTCCATGGGTTTAGTGATAGAGTTTCTTTTCTAGGCTGTACTTTGGGAGCCTGAACTTTTTTTGGCTTATTCACCACCTCATCTGCTGCAGAAATTGAAATACCATTACTAGCCTTCACAGAATCGTGCAATTTCTCAATGTTACACCCGGAGGTGACATAATGTAAGGGCATAGCAGGAGAGGGGTGTTCAACTAGGCAGGTGTCATCATTCTTGATGAATTATTTGTTGGATAAGACTAATGGAACTTTGTAGTTCATTAAAGATAGGGACCCTTGTTTCATAATGATGATGCCTTCATACTCAATCATAAACTGAGTACCTATCAGCATCTCATAATCGTTATTTTCCAAAGCCACTGCGGGGGCTGATAGGATAAGCTTCCCAATACGAATGGGAAGGGATGAGTAAGCACCTAGTGCACGGGTGTTGTTGGGTCCAGCGGTTACAAAGTCTTGGTTGTATTCCAAGTCAGGTGCAAGTTGGATCTTTTTCATAAACTTGTTGGAGATGATGTTCACTGGGGAGCCTGTATCTAAAATTGCCATCACCCAAACTTTCTGGATGACCACTTTGATCTTCATGAGTATTCCTTCAGAAGTGGGCGATAGCGCTAAAACCTCTTTAAGGTGAAAAGATGAGGTTAATTTTCACGCAGTCTCAGGATAATTTTCCAGAATGAACTGCATGATATGGCCATTCTGGATAGGGTGAATAATGTGAGACAACACCTCATTGGTGTCACTGGCAGTATTGATATCGATTGGTTCCCCTAGGACTTGATGGAGGTAAGTGTCCTCAGGTATGGTGGCCTCATCTACTCCTCCAGCATTCAGGCGATCAGGGACCTCCACTTCCATGGGATCGCCTAACAAGTAGTACCCAATGTTATCGCAACCCCCTTCAGAGTCAGCCTCAGGGGTATTCTCAACCATGGGCAGGGTTACAATTGAAGTGGGGGAGACAATCACGAGAGGTGGGGTAATTTGCTTTGCTTTAACCGGCATTTTTTCAACTCCAGTAGTCCTGGAGGGCATACCCTTAAAGCGCGCACCTATGGATCGAGCTGAAAAAAACCACAGTGGGGATCTCCGCTTTGCATGGATGAGGAATGTCCGTTTTAAGTCGCACCAAAGAAGCAGGTTTTGGGGGAGGATAAGCACAGGTGGCCTCACCTCCAACGGTTCAGCAGACTCCAGCTTCTCTAAGGGGATATGAGCGACGTCTAACAAAGCCTCTTTTATATCTCAGAAGGTTGTAAAGTGGCGTTTTACTGACACAATGTGCCTGGTGAGAGAGGGTTGTGAAGCTAACTCTGTTAAGATGGCGTCAATAGCGTCATCCAGGGTAAGCAGGTTAGACGTAGCCAACCTTTGAGCAGTGAGGTAGAACTGCTCAGCAAAATTAAAGAGGGTTTCACCCTCGTACACAACAAGGCGCATGAAAGCCTGTTTTGCCCGGTGTAAGCTCTGCTGGGACCCGAACTCAGCCAAGAGGGCCTTCTTGACCTCTGACCAGGTGTGCTGAGGATCCAAGTGAGGAACAATCAACTCTTGAGCTTGGCGGCTTAAACAGGGAAGGATGTACTAAACTTTTTGTTTGTCAGTAGCGCCATCCATCGCAGCTTCATAAACATACAAGAAGGAGGCAACACTCCCTTTACCAGGGGTGTATCTGTCCTTCATGGGTAATTTGTACAGCTGTTGCTCTAACTCTTTGAGACGGGAGAAAGAGCTAGCTAGTTGCTTCTTGAGAGCAACTATTTGCAAATCAGGAGAACTGCTCACATTGACAGTCTCCATTTTGTTAATACTTATCAAAGTATTCAGGGGGCTTGACCCCTGTAGTGAGCACCAAATTGTGGGATCCGCTAATGGAGGCCACAAATAATTTCTCAGAGTGAGAAACTTACTTTTTTATAAAAGTATAAAATATTGCTTTTTTAAAGTTTTTATATTTTTTATTATTATAAATGTGGCAAAACCAAGAAAGGCCCCTTTGTCAATACTAGCTTTTCCTATTTAAACTAGTTCAATTTTTGAGACCATCAATATTTGAGGTAAAATAATGCAAAGCTCAGTTGTCTAAATTAGGGAATATAGGTTTTTGGCCTATCAGATTAAAGATGAAAATTCTTGAGGCAAAACTGACCTGTGCGGTAATGGTTGGATGAATTGTATCCAATCAACAGAAAGTAAAATATTTTCACCTCAGCGGTGGTCAGACTCAACTGGTAATGAATGGGTAACTCGGCGATGGTCAGACTTGGATGGTAATGATTGGCTAATTGTTTCCCTATCATCTTCGAGTAAAATCTTTGCACCTTAGCGATGGTTAGACTCAGATGATGATGATGGGTTAACCTGTACCCAATCATCGACGAGCAAAATCTTCTTGCCTTGTGGAGGTTCTGATCTGCACGACATTATACTCCTTGGATTTGATCAAGGAGTCAGAGTAAACCTATGGTTAGTATTTACTTTTTTAAGCTGATTCTTATGGTAAATCATATAATTCTGGCTATTAGGATTTCACTGAGAATCCACTAAGGTCTTTTTGCTGTGGGTACTCCTATCATTAATATCCACAATATTATCTATAAATTGGCCAGGTGATGGGCCAATCAATATGGCAGATTTGGGAGCCCTAATACTTCCAACATTCTTTTTCTGAAGTCGAAAAAAGAATGTCTGACAGTTAAGGCCCCAACGTCTTGAATTGCTTTTGCTTCCACCCATTTCATTAGATGGTCAATAGCAACAATTATGTATTTGTTGCCTAGGCTACTCACAGGCAAAGGGCCAATTACATCAATTGACATGGTATGCCAGGCCCAGTCAGGTTTGATCAAACGATATTTCACATCCAACTTCATAGGTTTTGCAATTTGTCATGAATGACATTTATCAAGCACGTCTTGGATATTGAATCACATGGAATCCCAATAGTAACTTGATCAAATTAATTCTAGCGTCTTGGTCATTCCCCATGTCCAATGGCATTATGTGCTTGTGTAATAATCTCCATTTGGTTGGAAGGTTTTGGGAAGATTTGACATTGTCCATTGGGCTTAAGCTTGTAAAGAACTCCATTTCAATATTCAGTGTCAAATAATGCTTTTTTCAATCGCTTTTTGAACTTCAGGTGGTTCATCTCCATACTTTTGGGTAATCATTTTTCTCATGAAGTTTATCAGCCAAACTGCTCAGGATAGCTACAATAGGAAGTCGCGATAGTCCATCTGCATTTTGATGGGCCGCTCCAGCTCTATGAATAATTTCATAATTGTACGCTTGTAATTTCAGAGCCCAGCGGGCTAACCGTCCTTCAGGTTCCTTGAGATTGTGGAGCCATCATAATGAGCTGTGATCCATTACTACTTGAAACTTGGTGCCATGAATGTAAACCCAAAATTGTTTGCAAGCATAGATGACAGCCAGACATTCTCTTTCAGTCACCATATAATTACGCTCATAATTATTCAGTATCCTGCTGCAATAAGTGACCGGATGCTCCTCATCATCATCCCCAATCTGTGATAGCACACCACCAATTGCAGTCAATGAGGCGTCAGTTTGTATGATAAAAGGCTTGCTGAAATTGGGATATTGGAGGATAGGCGCTGAGCTCATTTTGTTTTTCAAAGCCTCAAAGGCTTGTTGGCATTCCTCTGCCCAGCAAAAACGAACTCCTCCTTGTAGTAAGTGGAATAGAGGATCAGCAATCTTTGAAATTTCTTCTAAAATTTTTTGATAGTATCCTACCATTCCTAAGAACACTTGAACATCTATCATACTCGTCAGAGGTTGCATTTTGTTAAACGCCTCCACCTTTTGAGGCTGGGGCCACAAGCCCTTGTAATCAATGATAAACCCAAGGTATTCCAATTGTTCTTTGGAGAATTGGCATTTTCTAGGTTTTATCTTCAGATTAGCCTTCAACAGCCGTTCAAACACTTGTTCAAGGTGCTCCAGATGTTTGGAAAATGTTCGTGAAAAGACATTGATGTCATCCAGGTACACCAGAACGCAGGACAATCTAAGGTCCCCCAAAATCGTGTCCATTGAGCGCTGAAAGGTTGAAAATGCGTTACACAGCCCCTGTGGCATGCGTGTCAGTTGAAAAAGCCCTTGAGCAGCAATCATTGCGCACTTTTCCTGCTCCTCTGGTGGCAGCTCAATTTGCCAATATCCTGAGATGAGGTCCATTGCAGTAAAGTACTTCGCACCTCCCAGACAGTCCAGAGCATCATCAATTCTGGGCAACGGTTACAAATGTTTTTCTGTAATGACATTGAGGCGTCGATAATGAATCACAACATGATTGCTGCCATCTTTTTTCTTTACAATTAAAACAGGGCTGGCCTATGGGCTTTTGGATGGCACTATCATTCCACTTTACAACAATTTGTCTAACTCTTCATTAACTATTTTGTCACTAGCCCTGGGGCGCCAAATTGGCCTCATTCTAATAGGCATATGGTCACAGTATCAACAAAATGCTGTACTCCTTTTGCACAGCCTAAATCTTGGTCATCTTTGGCAAAAATTTCGGAGTATCGTTCAAACAACTCTAGTGCTTCATCCTTCTGTTGTTCTGATAATCTGGTAAATGACTCTTGAGATAATACATTATGTGCCCCAAGGGTTTTGGTCAGTAAGCCAAACTTGGATAAGTCACCAAATTTGACAGCTGATATTAATTTGTCCCTCAGAAACAGATGCACAAAAGCGACTACTTGATATTTCTTGACCTTAATATTTCAGCTGGTCAAATTTACTAGTAAGACATCAATCTCTCTGTGCCCCAGTATAAGTATTCCAGGCGCCACACTAGGTTCCATTTGAGAATGATGCCACGGGGATACAACCTCCTCATACAGTCCTTCTGGGATATCCAGTGTGGTCTCAGTCTGCATAAGCAGTTGATGGCCTGGAGCTATTGTTGTATCCTTATTCACATATAGAGGTATTCCCCAATTTTTGTTTATGGCAGTTGGCATGGGGCGACTTTGATTCCCCTGCTGAATATATCCTACTGGTATTATCCCATCGGCATAAGATATATTGATAAAATTTCTACAACAGTTTGTGGGCTTCATATCATTGCAAGAGTAATAAATTGGAAGTGATTGGCCCAATATCGTCAAGATGTTTTCTTTAAAATTGCATGAGATCTCATAGGTCCTTAGAAACTAGTTCCAATTAATATGTCATAATTGGCGTTTGGAAGCACTATAGCAGGTGCGGTTACTACCAAAACTCCAAATCACAGTGGCAAAGCGCTGTAAGCTCCTTCACTCTTAGTGCTGTTAAGGCCTGCGGTCCCATATTCTTGATGATGGTCAATGTCTGAAGCTATTTTCAATTTCTTAACCAGCTTTGTGGAAACAATGTTTACAGGTGCTCCACTATCAACAATAGCTACAACTCTGACCTTGTTGACCAGAATATCCACATAAGTGCACTCAGAGTAGTAAGAATCAATAGAGTTTACTAAGTGAATATGGGAAGAATCCAGGGAGTTAAGAGTGTGCTTCAGAGTATTCCCAATACTGGGATATTCATTGATGAATGTGTCAATTGGCATTGCTATATTGACCCCTTTCAGGCTTGGGGTATCTGCTGCATTGCTCGGCCCATCAGCTGGAATATTCTCAAGTATTTGTTGCACATTAGGTTTAGCGACTACTTCAGAGGCTTCAGGTATGACAACCTTACTCTGGGAGCGAGTTACCACATGTACGTTAGAAGAATCTTCATTTGATACTAAAATAGAATGTTTTCATTGTTGAATGAGGCCCCATGGTCATCGTTTTCTTATTGATCAGGTGGGACTGGTGTCTTAGGCACATTAGAGCGTACCGCATCTATTGTGCTTGTTCTTTCCCCACTTCCTGCATGGTATCAGGAAGGACTACGTTGACATTTTTCTGACAGCATCGGGAATCATAGTGACCTTTACAATTGCAATTAAAGCAAGTAATTTTACTCACTGGCCGTGGGGCTCTTGCATTTTTTGCTCATTTTTTACAGGCGGATTACTGTTAATCTTATTATTGATTTCAAAGGGCTTTCCTGAAAGGCAGCAGGTCCTGATCTGCAACCAGTATTAGGAGGGCCATAATTTTTTGAGCATCTGCACAAATAGTTAACCAATTCAGATGTTGCCATGTTTTGCATGAAAGCAGGTAATAAAGTGTTTGATAGATTAGGGTAAGGTTCTACAGCATGCTCTAGTGCAATCTTAGCATCAAAATTGACTATAGCCCGTGCGCCTAAGAGAACTTGAGCTTTGCGATAGAATCAATCCACAAATTTGTCAATTGCTTCATCTTTCATAAAGCAAATGTTCATAAACTTAGATTTTCTGGTCGACATCCATTCTAGACCTCCAAATTCATGAAGCACAGCCATCTTGACTTTGGCATATGTTGGATTTTTGTTAATGTGAGGCATAATTAACTCAATGCTCCACTCATCCAAGCAGTTAATCATAGTGGCTGCTTTGTTATGGTCGCTGGCCCCAAACATGGCCATTTCAAAGCATTTGACAAATGTGGTAATACTTCCATTCTTGTCAAAGGCCAGCAGGTTTGCTGGTTTATAAAGTATCGCTTTCCCTTTCCTGGTTATCACAATTACTTCTTTGTTGACTAGAACCAAGCGTACTAGGGCGTTGGGGCATCATATCCTGGTTGGAGGTGTTAGGGTTGGTCAAAGCAACCATTTTGCTAGGCATTTGTCGATGTTTCCCAGTGTCCATTTTGGTAGCTATTTCTGAATCTTTGTCCTCATAATATTCAGAAGAATTTCAGTCAAGTGGTTTGTAGCACACTGACAATGCCAGTCATCCAGAGCTCAAATTTGCTCTGTGATTTTGTTTTTCCTAATTAACACAATTTTGGTTTTTTAACTTTAATTTTGCAATTTCCTCATTCAGGATAGTAGCTTGTAGTTGCAAGGTGGAAATAACTTGGTCCTTTTCTTTTATTGCCTTCTTGCACTGGTTCAATTCTCCATGGAGATTATTGTTCAGCTCAGTAATAGCTATAATATCATCATTGAGATTATTGATCTGTAGATTGAGATAACTAATAAAGTGTTGATTTTTTTCATTTTTCGCCCGTTGGTCCTCAAATTGTGTCTGCCAGTTATTAATTTTTCCAGTGTATTCATCCTTCATCTGCGAAATTTGGGCGCTCAAACATTGATACTGGTCACGAAATTCATCATTATGGTTTAAGTGCGCCTCTTGGGCTTCGTGATTAAGCCTCATGAACTCTGAAGCGTTAATAGAAGTCTGAGTGATATTGCTGACCCAAGATTCGGTGACTCCTCTTTCCTCTAAGAAATTTTCAAGGATGGGATACAATCTGTCATTTAGCTCTTGTGCTAATTCTGCTACCCGGTCATTAGCCCAAGTGGCTAAGTTGTAATTTGCCTCCAAACTAAAATGGACCACAGCGAAGTTGGCTTCCAATCACTCATTTAAAATTTGTCCCGCTAGCTGGAGTTGTGAGAGAAGTTCACCAACTCAGTAATGGCTGCATGATGGTAGGTGATTGCCATCTGAGAATTTCTAGAGGTGGGATGTACAAATTCAATTAAGTATTGGGTGATATTCTCTATCCCAATTAAATTGTTCCATATCTGAGCTACACTTAATTGATGATGAGCAAGATATCTTATCCACAACACATCTTGCTGTCATTGATGGTAAAAAGGATTGCTACTATTGTCCGCGGGCCCTTGTCCCATTTGATACCCTCTTAACAACTGCTGCTCAAGACGTTACAGCTCTTCAGGTGAAATGGGTTCATTGGGATAGGTAATAATGGGTACATCCTCCCAATTAATCTGGGACACAGTCATTTGAGTATTCCCATTGGGCCCAGTTATGGTTCTGAATAATTGATTGGGATTGCTCCCCTGTTCAGCGCGGTCACCATCTGCGATCCCAGCCATGAGCGCCACTTGTTGATTTTTGGGCTTATTCAGATGGCTGGTTCTTCTCTGGTAGTATGGTAAGGTTTTGAGTGTCTATTGTATGGGGACAATAGATCAGACAGTGACTATAAGTTAAGATATAACTCTTTGGTAGTACTCAAATCATATACCCTGTCATTTACTTGGACAATGGCACGCCGCTCTGATCTTACTGATCCCAAGTAAATACCGACTAATACAAAGTAAAGTACTAAACACAAAAAATTTTTAAGTTAAATTATAAACAAGCCATAGTAGTTGAATTTTTTTATTAGCATCAACTGGAGGGTTAATTATGGGGTTTGATGTTCACCACATCTTACCCATGACGTCTCATTTTCAATGGCACTTGGCCACATAAAATGTTTGTTAAGAACGCTACAAACACTTCAACTCAGGGCATTATGCTAAGCATCAGGGTCAGTATAAACATTGTCATCATTCTCAAGATGGCATTTCAGACACGTCTGCAAATAGCTGAACTGATTCTCTTTCACAAGTAATTGGCAGCACATACCAAGGCGATTCATGTCACTAATTAGTAATTAATTTGATCAAAAACTTGCCTGAAATTAAAAACTAATTTTGACATAGACCAACAAAGCCCACATGCCCGAGTCATTAAGTCAAAACTTAAAATAAGTCCAACCTAACCAACAAAGCCCTCAAGCCCATGTCATCATAGTCAAATATTATTAAGTGAAATCGCTAGGCCGCGGATCCTAAGCTTTGCATAAGCTTAGAATATACCTGGTCCATAATCGCTGATATCTGATATTATCCATAATAAGTTTAAGCATGCTAACAGTATTATGTCCCTATCAATTATCTGACGATTAGGTCTAGTCAATTACTCAACAGAAGCCTCATGTAGATGTTATAACACTTGGTGAAGGTGGTCACTTTGCAAAGTGAATTTGTGAGAAAACAGTTAAATCATTCAGGTAAATAGTATGCAAGCTAATTTAAGTTTTAAATTTTATTTAAGATGGGCTGACCTGGAGACAATACCACACTGATTAAGAGAATTTGAATTAATGGGAAAGGAGGATAAAACCTGGAAAACCTCCACGTGCGTTTTCTCTTTTAAAAAGTAAACAAGGTGGGTTGACCTTGGGACAAATATACCAAGCTGATTTTCATTTTACCCTGTGCTGGTTTCAAACCTGTTTCAATTAAAATCTGGCCCAGAAAGGAACAGGAACCACATCTCTATACTATCATTTCCTTATGCAAACTAAATTTAATTTTACAGAATAATTGATCCATAGCTTACTGAAAAGTGGACAGAATATTCCATAATTCATGTGGCATCTGAGTGGGCTCAAATAATCCTCGTTGGATATAAGTGCGCATGTAGCCCTTTACTCAGCTGACAAGTCACTTTGTCAATATCTGCTTGCCAAATCCACAGCAAAGAAAAATTGGGATCCAGCTAATGAGTGTAGTGAGTCGTCTATCCTAGATAAAGGATAACTTTTCTTTCACATAATAGAGTTCAGATAATGGTAACTTTATAAATATCCAATGACTTCCCTCTTTCTTTTTAATTTAATTGTAGCAATGAAGACCATGGACTCTGGGAGGTTGTAACAACCCTTCTTCCATTAATTGACTTGGTTCAAAGGTGACCTGTGCATCTTCTGTTTTTGATTTCTGTAAGATTGACAGCAAAATGGAGAGGAATCCTAGGTGTCGCCTAATGTTGAAGCCCTATTATATGTCCATAGTCTTGGGATACACAAAAAAGATGACAGGGTATTTTGAAAAACCACTTCAGCGGTTACTTTTTGATCAAGTGTTAAATCTGTTCCCAGCTGGACTAAGACATCATCATTAGTGGAAAACTCATCAATTACAAATAACGCAGGTTTTAATAAACCTATTTCAGTTACAACGCTCACAGATAGTACTTGAACATATGAGATGTCCTAATTTTCTTAAACTTAAGCAGGCACACAAGTTAGTTTTCCTACCCTAACAGTCACTATTCCTTGATATGCGGGATCTAAAAGTCCATGACATGGAAAGACTTCAGGGAAGGAGGGATTAGGGGGTCCCAAAATTTTAGTCAAATGATTGGGAAGAGGAATAACTTGGAGCTTAGTTTTGATTAGCACTTGGGACTGGGGAGAAATCTTATATCTCTTGGGAGAATATAAGAACACTTCTACATTTTCTTCAACCATCAAAAGTGAAAGTTTAGTTTTAAGACCCAGATTTAAAACTCTTATTTTAGTAGTGGAATTAGGGTATTTGAGGCAACAAGTTTGCGCTTATATTTTCTTTTTTGGGGCTGACTCCTAGAGGATTAAAGGTACTCCATAACAAATAAAATATAGAAAATTATTTTTGTAGTCAATGATAGCTGAATGATCTATAAGGAACTGAGTCCTTAACATAAGATAAAACTTATGTTGCCTGACGCTACAGCAGGTATAGATAATTGTAATTCACTTACTTTAAGTAGAAGTCCTAATTTTTCCCCAATGGATTGAGCTTAGGCGGTATCTGCAGTGCCATATTCAAAGGCAAGATTGCGTTTGGGTTTTTTTATTTTAATGAGTTGTGAGGAGATAATATTGATAGGTGACCCAGAGATCAACATTTTTTAACCAAACCTTATTTACTAAAGCATCCACATGGGTTACTGTGGCTCACATCGTGAAAGGATTAAAAATATAGAGGAGGGAAGGCGTTTTTCACACAAGACAAGGATGCAAAACAGTTGGTCCTTTGTCAATTATAGGGTTTGTCAGCGTTCCTTATAAAAAACATCCTAAGTTATCTTGGGATCAGGCCAATAAACCATTCAACTATCCTCCTCCAGGATCAAGCCTTCTGGTTCATATCACATATCACCAAATGAGCCTCTTCTCTTAAATGGGTAATAATGAATGTGATTTGAGAATAATCACCTAATGAGACTTCATCTCAACACAAGAGACTGCCATCCAGATGCGCTTGCACTTTGAAAAACCAGCAATCTTAAAGAGGATCATTGGAATTGGCTGCAGATCAACACCTGTACTGTAGAAGTGAAGATCCTTAAAAAAGAGGTCTCAAGATCCCTATCCACCACAGGACACCTAGCCGCCCTATAAATATTAAAAGCTTTGACGTTTAGATATTATTGTATAAATCTATTAATAAATTAATATTTATTTTACCTCTTTGCATAGTTACAATGTTAGTATCATAATTCGGGATAGTGCATATATTCCAGAACCTGAAGAAATGAAATAAACTATGCCATCACTCTCTCCAGCCATACTGATCAGTAAAAACATCCCTACGACAACTCATGACTTCCATCCCCTTCTTATACAGACACCTGTAAAACTTAATAATTGATTTTTCCTTAGTGAAGCCCCAAAACATGGTGCTCACTACAGGGGCCAAACTGTATTAAATGTACTGTCAATCATGAAACTGAAAGATAACGCTAATAATGGATTTTCTCTCCCCCAATAGGGATAGAGGTAATACACTTGGGGTAGTACTTTACAATTTGAGGTGCAATTGATTAATGGAGAGCTTAAAACTCTAGGCTACCTTTGAGTTCAAGCTACTCATGCTGAGCCCTAGCCAGTTCTAACTCCAAGCTGACAACCTAGCTGATTTCATCCAGTAGCATCTAAATGTGATCTATTCCGCTGATACCCAGTCCAGTCATTCATGAGCTTCTGCTTTCCACTCCTAAATTTGGAGACTTTACAGCTCAGCTGCCTTAGCCAGCAATGAGTTGGTTGGTGGAACAGAACTCTACTTGTGGCATAATGTACATCCAGACCAACATCATTACCTCAAAATGGTGGGGCTACATCAAGAAATGTTACGCCAGCTGGGATTAATGCAGGGCTTTAATGTAAGTCTGGGTGAGCACCTCCTGCGCCTCAATCATGATCTATCCCCATTCTGCATGAAGAGGGGGTGAAGAAGGCGGCTGTACTTCTCATGACCCAGGGCGATTTGGCCCATGTGGTTGAAGAGAGGTGTAAGGCGGCTTACTCCAACAAAGTTGCCCACTTTCTATTACCTCACCACCCAAGAGTTGGTTCAGCGGATCAGAGGGGTGGAATTGGCAGTGGTGAGGGGACACCGCCAGAGGGAAAGTAGTGGGCATCTCTCCCCCATAATAATTTTAGGTCCCAATGAGGGGGCCATTGAATTAATTAAATTGAGGTGCAGTGGAATCGAGTTGCCTGCAGTACAATTGGGTTTGAAACCCTATCAGGGCGTTTCCCTTCTGATGAAAGAGGTAGGTCTAACTCCAGGTGGTTTGAGGGCGTCAAATCATTTTAATACACAATGGAATAGCCCTTATATGACTTGGCCATGGGCACAATCAGTTGACTACTGAACGAAGAATCACTAATATACCAAGCAGAGTTTTGCTGGGAAGGGAAATTTATTGGTAAAAATTTTGTAAGAGTCATCTGGCTAGGTGGAGATAGATTTGGTGTCATACTAGTTGCAAAATCATGATCTGCCAGAACTGAATGGGTTCATGGTAACCTTAGTTTATGCAAAATACATTTATTCCCCAAGCCTCTAGCACTTAAGACAACCATCCCCAATCAGTATGGTTGTTAGTCAATTTTCTATTTTTTGTTTAAATAAACAAAGCCCTCTCAAATATTCTCAGTCTAAGTTAATCACAATTTATATAGTCGCCGCCTACCAAGTGTCATGTTCCCTAAGAGTATGCAACAACTGGTCCCTAGTGGCAATCATCACCACATTGCTGCCCTCTCTCCTTAATGGGATATTGACTTATTGTTCCCTTAAGGATGTCCTCACTATTGGACGCTATTTGTAATTAAAATGTACCTTTGATGTTTGAGATTATTTTTACCCTTTTGGACAAAGTTTGTGACTTAACTGAGTGTTGAACAAGCTGTGGCACCACAGTGAAGTTGGAGCCCCCGTAGGCCCAAAAGAATTAATATTGACAGAATCCGCGCCCACCATGGCGGCCACAGGTTAGTTGTTGATAGGTGAGAGCTTTTAAGGATTAGCTCGCTTATTAAATGTATTACTGTTTCGCTAGTTGGGAAGAGTTTTGGCCAATAAATCATTGAATATGCTATGTGTCTTATGGTATTTTCTAGCCATTTGGAAGCTTTTTTTTCTCTTTCTGCTAAGTATCACTTTTTGAAAATCAATTCAGCCTGAAATTTAGCTCCACTAAAGAGATTTACAAAAACTATTAGCATATATGGCAGGAAACCCCGCAAAGAACCCGCAGGCTCTGCCAAACGAGCCAGCACCACCCCAAACGAAGCAACCCTCAGTTGCCCACCTCAGGGTCAACCAGAATCACCCACTCTCAAGCAGCGGCCATGAAAGCAGGCATCACCCCCCAACCTGGAGCTACTTCAACTAGCGCCAGTTCACCTGATCGCACTTCTGCAACCTGCACGCCTAACAGCTCTGTGTGCGCTGCCTCCCACCAACCCGCTGGGCCCCCTCCAACCAAGGAGGCCATCACCCACGCTGTTTTAATGGCGTCTGCTTAGTTGAATGCAACTCAGCCCATCCTGGCATTCACCTCCCCCATTGTGTCAGCTAATTCAGCCCCATCTATTATTGCTGACGCCGTTTTTCTGGCTCCCTCCATGAGGGGCGATACCCAGCTACCTGGCCCCCAAACCCTCAGATATAAGGTTGGATTAGCTGCACATTCTGGTTCACTAAGCACCAAATTGGGACAATCTTTTCTTCCCAATGAGGATTCAAATGGTTCAGATTTTGGAACTTCACACCAGTTCCAATCTCACCCGTCCCATTTAAATCCCGTAATTGGCACTTCTCAAGTCGGCACTTTATCTCCATATGCTGAAAACGATTAATTCACCAATCAGCCAGTGAGTTTTGCCCACGAAATCACAGCAAATACTCGGGCTGAATTTACCCAAATAGATTGGGATGGTGATGAAACATCGCCCTCCTCCAAATTGGCTGGAGTTAAATCCAATCTGGATGGACCTCCCCAATTTAGCGAGGCCCAACAATCCGCCCCTCAATTTAATATGACGCCAGCAACTGCTGTAACATTCCAGCAACAAGAGAACTCCACAAACTTGTCCAAACCACCAGCTCACACTCAACCCGTGATTGCAGCCCAAAGCAAACACAAACGTACCAAAGGAGCCACTGGGGCGTGGCAAAAACCTCTGGCACCAACGCTACCCAAAGCTGATCCCCGTGTAGTGGCGTTTATTGCTGATGTTAAGAAGAAATGGGCCGAAACTAGAGCGCAAAAAGCTCTACCTCACTCAACCCTCTCCCACGCAATTCGCCTTTATTATGGGCATAACCCTGTTGAATTCTATACGGAGGATTACTTCTCATACTTTGCAGCGATTGCGGAGACATTCCCAATTAACACCACCATCCATGAATCAGTGGAGGGACACTACATCGATGTGGGCTTCACTGAAGCTGCCCTTGCTGACCATGCTGCCACCCTTTAGGTCATTATTTCGCGTGGATCTCTTTGCATCTCCCGCACACGCTCTCACCTGGAGAAAATTTCATGGGTTACTTTTTCCAACCTAACAACGACTGTTGATCCTGAGTCTCTTAAACTGGCACTCCATCGTGGTTTAACGGAGTTTGGGTCTGTTCTTTCAGTGGACTTTAGCGTCCCCTCTTACTATGCTCCCACTCAAAGAGCTTGCACTGCTAGGGCGTCGTTCATCCCCTCCCCCACTGTATCCCGCAACATTGAGGTTATTCCTCATGTGGCGGTAGTTGGGGCATGCCCTGAGATCTTTTTGTCGACCCTGATTAGGCGCGCATCCGGTGTTCATGGTGTAACGCCCTTGGACACTTGTATAGTGGCTGCACAGCTCAAAAACAAGCCCTCTTAGCCACCACCCAGGGGCCTAAACCAGGCCAAAAACGATCCCACGTGGCCGCAGCAGCAATTCCACAACCCACACAATGGGTTCCCGTTCAAGACTTGTCCCCTGACGCCTTACGCCTAGCAGTTGAAACAGCTAACCCCACTATTGGTATGGGATACCTTCGCGCTCATGCCCCCCTTCCAGTGGGCACCCCTTCCAATCTCCCAGAGTCAACTCCCTCTCTCACCAAGCGCAAAGCATCTCCCACAGGGTGCCCCTCGTCAGCCACCCCCACTCAGGGCTCCGCGGCACCCACACCAACCTCCACCAGTGATTTATCGCATCAACCCTCAGCTCCCAATGGAGCTATGCCCACCAGCATGGGCTGGCAACCTGCGGCCTGCGGTAGAAGTGCCACCTCAAAGTGTCCTACCCCAACTCCACAGTCCATTTCGCGCGGCTCCTTTGCAGTGTTGGAGGAAGTGAATATGGACTCAGACTCATCAAATGGGGACACCGCGGAGGTCACCATTGAGCACCCTCAGGTCCTTCCCCTGCAACGGAGCGGGGGCAGCATCCTAGGCTGGCTTACTGGGTCCTCCGCCCCCCCCCACCCTCTCCTTCCCCTCAGAACCCTCGACGCTCCTCACGAATTGCAGCTAATAGTCAAGCTAAAGGACTCAAAACTAGCCGCCTCACAGCATCAGGTTTAAGCGCTGGCAACCCCCAGGTCATGGAGGGGAACAGCTATGAGTCCCCATGGCAGCACCCTGGCCCTGCAATCCATCAACGCAAATGGGTTGCGGGACTTTAAGCGGAGAGCCCGCCTCCTCCGCAACTTCAGGTCAGCACAAATTGACATCGCTGCTGTCCAGGAGCCCCATATCCTCCCCCACGAACAATCTGCATGGAATGAACAGTTTGGAGGCAAATCCTTCTGGACAAACCATGCCGCCCTTATTATTTTGAATCCCCGGGTTAAAACCCATTATTTTTCACAATATCAGGTGGCCGCCTCATACTGGCCAAACTCACCACTCCTGACTTCTCCTTCTTCGCTGCAAGCATCTACCTGCCTAATGCAGGTCAGGAGCAAAATCGGCTCTTGGAAGTGCTTGTCCAACTCAATCTCCCACGGAATACAGTACTCTTAGGAGATTTCAACACAACCATAAGTCGCGTCTGTGACTCTTACCCCCTGCAGCAAAGGAACGCCCCGGATCAAGTCGCCTCCAAGATTTCTTTCGCCTGAGTGTCTTTAAAGATGCGCTTCCACCCTCCGCGTCTGGCCTAGGTTGCATGACTAGGATCCAGTATGATGGAGGAGCTTTCCAGTCAGCGTCACGCATAGATATGGCACTGATTGGCCCCCTGCTAATTGGCCGCGTCTCCTCTCCCATCTCTCGTGACAACCATCTGAGTGATCACAGGTCACTCACCGTTGTCCTCACCACCACACTTAGACCGTCGCGTAGGTTCTGGCCTAGGGTTGCCCCAGCTCTTCTCAACAACCCCTTCACTAAGGAGAAGCTGTCTATGACCATCCGGGAGACTCTCACCTCCCCCCACCCCACCTGCTTGATCACAAGGCTAGATGGGCGGTGACCAAGGAGGGCATCACCCGCGTTGCTTACAACTGTGCCAAAGCCCAGATGACTGCAGCTCGCGCCAGAGTCAAAAGGGCGGAAGCCAGAATCAGACATCTGGAGCGAAACTGCCAGCCTTCGCCCTCTCCCAGATGGTTGGAAGACTGGGAAGCGGCGCAGGAAGCACTCCTCATGGAGCTCACATTGCAGGAAGAATGGGCAGCAAACTTTACAACATATCGTTACTATGCTCAATGGGAACGCCCCACCCGCTTCTTCTTTCAGAAACAGAAAGCCCATTCAACAGCGCAGGATATTACTGCACTGAAGATTGGCACTACAACCACTTCGGATAAGGAGGAAATCACGCAGGAACTACACCGCTTCTACTCCAGCCTCTTCCATGCCACCCAGGTGGACCCATCGGACATCCAAGACTTCCTGTGGCGGGCTCCAGAGCCGCCCATTGACCCACGGGCTGATGAGGATCTACTGGCGCCTAATTCCATCCAGGAGGTGATGGAAACCCTTCTGAAATCCCCACGGCTTAAAGCCCCAGGCCCAGACGGAATACCCTTTGAGGTGTACCTTCTGGAACCTGCAGTGATAGCCAGAACCCTCCGCGACCTCTTCGCTGCACTCTTGGTGAATGGCGAGGTCCTCCCCGACTCCAGAGGCTCAATCACGACCCTCATTCACTAAGAAGTCAGACCGTGAGAACCTGGCGAACTGGCGCCCCATAGCGTTGATCAACACAGACCACAAGCTCTTCACGAAGCTTCTGGCCAACCGCATCACCAAATGGGTGTCACCTCGCCTCTCCCCATCCCAGCACGGTTTTATTCCGGGGAGGTCGTTATGGGACAACTATAATGACCTTCACGTGACTTTGACTGCTAACTCTCGTAAGGCGAATGGCTTTGTGGCTCTCCTGGATATGGAGAAAGTATATGATCGGGTATCCTGGAAGTATATTGATGCTTCCCTGGCCCGCTTCCATCTCCCACCCGCAGCTAGGCGCTGGATATCAGCGCTCTATGACCAGCTCCACACCAGAGTCCTGGCGCCAATGGGTTTTACAGTGGCAGTACCAGTTGGACAAGGTTTCCGGCAAGGGGACCCCCTGAGCCCTATCCTTTTTAACATCACCCTTGACCCCCCCTTGGCCTCCTTACAGGACAAGCTAACAGGGATTCTAGTCTCAGGTAAAGCCCCCACACGCACCATGGCATTTGCAGATGACACTGCCATTGCATTTGGCTGCCCTGGGGATGTTGCCCTCGCTGCTGTGACCATTGAGAGGTACACCAAGGCGTCTAACGCCATGGTCAACACCTCCAAGACAACAGTTGTACAGGTCGGCTCCCCCACCTTCCCCCACCATTTGGTATTGAACCTGAGCGCGGTACCTTCCGTCACCTGGGCGTTCTCACCAACCAACAAGGAGTTGCGCTAAAAGACAATGAGGACTTGCTCCACGCAGCAGTTAACTCCAGGATTGCCAGCTGGAACCGGTGGCACATCACCCTCAGGGTTGAGCTCTGATGGCCAATGTGTTCCTCCTCTCCAAAGTCTGGTTCCTAGCGCACGTCTGCCCATTCACAGATGCCTTTTATACGCGGCTCAATGTACTCCTCCGCTGTTGGATCTGGGGCTCAAACCATCCACCAATGGCCCTTTCAACCATTGTTTGACCCTGCAATGAAGGGGGCCTAGGGCTTCTGGACACGCGATCCCACGCCACCACAATCTTCCTGAAGTTCCTATGGCCGATTGTCTGCTGGGACGCGACCCCCATGCCTCAATGGGCGCCTGCCCTCCGCCAGTCAGTGTCAGCAGCTCTGGGTCTTCCTAGAGCATCTCTGACCTCATTAGGGGAGTGGCTCAAAAACCACCCAGGCCATCGCCTGAAACCATCCTCATTTCCCTGCTGGAACCAGGCTCTCCTTGCCCTGAAACGAGTAGGCGCGCGGATCCACCATGCCTTCCCATACAGAAGGGAAGGCCCTGGCCTCAGCCCCCGTCGCCATGCAATTGTGCACAATGGACAAGTTGTCACAACTCGCCTCAACCCCCAAGATCGTCCTCCCATCCACCCAAGACTCCTTGAGCTCCTCCCTCCCTCCGTGAGATTTGACCTTGAGGAATTGTGGAAGGACGTCTATCACCCCATTCTGTCAGCAAAGGTGTCCAACACCTTATGGAGGGTGCTCCACTGTTCATACAGGACAGGAGACCAGACTGGCCCTACCTTCCAGCACCGAAGCTGCCCCCGCTGTGTGGAGCCTATTGACTCCCATCTCCATCGTTTTTTCACCTGTCCAGGTGTCGCCGCATTTTGGCTAAAGGCTCGCGCGCTCCTCCATGCTCAGCCCTGGTCTGGACACCCTATGAAAGACCTCATGTTCGAGCAGACATTGCATGATTGCCACTGACCCCTCCATGTCCTTGCCTATGCCACAGCCATCTGGACCATCCATAACTCCTTCCTTTATGCTGCCTTTGACCAGCAGGTGTGGACCCTTCCACAAATGATCACCCACTTTCAGGTACACTTTGATATGTCCCTGAATGTCTGCACTATGTCGCCAACCCTCCCCGCTCAGTTGTCACTGCAGCACGGCTCTGGCGCGCAAACTCCCCTCCATTTCTCGATGCCTCCTCCTCCCCTTCCCTCGCCTCAGACTCTTAGGAACCCAGGCGTAATTCAATAAACATTGATGAATCCCCCTCGGGTTGGGACCATCTAGTACTAAAAAAATAGCCATTCAGAAGCTCACAAAGCTAAACAACAATATCTGACTCTCTTGGTCTCTTCTAGGGTAATTTTCCCTCTCTAATTGGAAACTCTCCAAACACAGGTAATTATGACAAGCTCCCCTGAATGCCTTTCTATACTCTTAATATGAATATCAAATTAAGATAAGAAGATATAAGATGAAAATATGAATATATGGAAAGATGATGATTTTATCTTAGGGCCAGGCGCTGGTATTTTATACCTCTAGGACATCTCCTGGCCATAATCATCTATTAGATGAGTAAATTAAAACCATGCCAATCCGCTATGGATTATGGCAGTGGTTATTAAAATATTCTCAAGTTAATTCAACCCTTGAATTAACTTAATTACAAGTGTTTCAGCCTGATCGAATGCACTACTACGCTTGTAATCTGGAAGATTTTAAGCATAATAGCACCTCATCTGTATATATTTGCCTTTTATTTAGCCGATTACATTTCATCATACAGCTGATGAAATACAATAAGTGGGGGAAAAGAATTTATAGAATTTGAATAATGATGCATCCCTAATTGGGATGTCAGCAGGCCTCTCAATAGTACTAGGTACTCCTATTTGGGCCATCATGTGCAAGTACTATTGTTTCATCATACAGCTGATGAAATACAACAATTGATAAAAAAGAATATTTGGATTCAAAATGATGATGCACCCTTAATCAAGACGTTGGCAGTCCTCTCAATAGTACTTGGTACTCCCTAATTGGGAAGTCCATATATAAGTACTATCATGCTGATTACGGTGATCAACATACATAAAATTTTAATTTATTAATTGTATTTGCATTAGATTCATAAATGCAATTAAGTTTGTGCCATAGGTTCACTTGGTTCACCCAAGTGGTTCCTATAATTGGCCATAAAGTAATAATATCATAGCTATTATTAGCTATGATAATTGGGACAATTCAATTACAATTGAGGCAGTTTTGGGATGAATCTAGTTATTTGGATAAATCAGGAAGGATCAAAGGATCCATCAATGGGAGCAATATATCAGCTTTGATGGTTTTCACAAAGGGTTTGTTTTCAAGGCAATCATCAAAATCTAACATTTCCCCCCACTTGACTGGAATATAAACCCTGAGTTTCCCAATTTTCTCCTCAATATTTAGTAATAATGCCTCTTCTTCATATTGTAATTTTGTCGCTGCTCTTAATCCCAAATAAAGTCTCATTTCAATTAGTTGAGCCAAACATTTTGTATGGGAATGTTTTATTATTAATTTAAGAGTCTCTGTTGGAGTATCTTATTATTTTTTACCAACTTTAATGACATCTATTTGGCCCTGTTTTTTTCATTCAGAAGATACATTGGGCCAAATTGGCTCACAGGAATGAGGAATCTGGTCCCAAGGCATCTCCCCCCCCCCCCCCCCCCCCCCCCCCCCCCCCCCCCCCCCCCCCCCCCCCCCCCCCCCCCCCCCCCCCCCCCCCCCCCCCCCCCCCCCCCCCCCCCCCCCCCCCCCCTCAAAGCGGAGGGATAAAAACCTTAATTATGTATTTAATTTTACCAATTCATTCTTTTTTTGTAATATATATTATTTTTCTTTTTTTATAACTATGTATATTGATATATATGTCTATATTTTTTTACTATTTGTATATAATTTTCTTATTCTTTATTTTATTATTTTTTTATTATTTTAAATAATTATTATTCTCTTATAAATTGTGTGTATACATATTTTTTATATTTTTTCTTTAATTGGCCCTTTTCCTAAACTTCCTTAGGAATTTTTCATGGACTTGATTATAAATATGGCCTGTTTTAACCTCTTTGATGGTATAAACAAACCTTGGCGTTTTCTCAATAATTACAAATGGGCCAACCCATATGTGATTTAACTTCTGTAATCGGCCTGATCCATGTGTGTTACAGAATAGTACTTCTTCACCAACTTCAAATTTGGCCAAATTGTATTGACTTTTTGAATCCTTTTTGTGTGGGCCTTTTTAACAGCAAAACTGTTGTCAAAGGCTTGAGCTTGTAACTTAGTCAGGGTTTTGGCAAGCTTCTCAACATATTGAGGATAACTGCTTTCACCAGGATCTTCTAGGACTGAATAAAGAAGTGATGGTAGGGCCAGATGTCTTCTGTATAAGACCTGGAAAGGCGACAACTTTGTGGCCAAGTGATAAAAAATGTTGTAAGTGAACATGGCCAAGCTTAGGAATGTACTCCAATCATATGGTTTGCTTGAGGTTAACTTCTGGTCAATATTCAAAAGCATCCCATTTACGCTCTCAACTATTCCATTTGTCTCAGGATGGTAGGGAGCAAAGAGTACACCTTTTACTCCCATAAGCTGGTTAAGCTTCATAATTATGTTGGCTGTAAAATAGTTCTATTATTGGTCAGAATAACCTGTGGGCAACCATGTATGTGGATAACATTCTTAAGGATAAACTTGGCCATGGTTGTTGCACCTGCTCCCAAATAGACTTGGCTTCAACCCACTTAGTTAAGTGGCCAATAGCCATGATGATGTATTTGGCCTTAGAGTTGCTAGTGGGAAGTGGTCTGACAACATCTATTGATATGGTATGCCAAGCAAACTTGGGATGAAAAAGCTGGTAACATGTGCTTTTTTGGAACAGTTTTTCGCCTTGGCATTTGGCACAACACTCCAGTGTTTCCTGGATATCAAAGTGTGTTGACTCCCAGTAGTAGTACAATTTAAGATGTTCCTTCATCTTCTTAAATCCACCATGACCCATGACCTTATGCGCTTCCATTATTAAGTCTGTTTGGGCTGAGGGTTGTGGAAAAATAACCTTTTTTCCATCAATAAATTTGTGCAGTACCACATTTTTGATCAAAGTGTTTTTTTGTAGATCTGCGAGCAATTTTTGAATGGATTTGGGCTCATCCTGGAATTCTCCACTGACCATATTTTGAATTAGCTCATCAGCGGCCAAACTGACAGTGACAATCGTAGGTAAATGGGATAGGCAGTTGGCGTTTTTGGTGCTTCACTCCTGCATGATGGTTAATTGTGTAATTATAGGCTTGAAGTTTTAGCGCCCACCGCGCTAATCAGCCCTCAGGTTCCTTCAAGTTGTTCATCCATCTTAGGGACAAATGGTCTGTAAAAACCGTAAAGTGAGTGCCATGGAGATAAACCCAAAATTTCTTGTAGGCATATATGATCATCAAACATTCCCATTCTGTAACTGTGTAGTTCCATTTGTGGATGTTTAAGGTCTGACTAGCAAAGGCAACTGGTCGTTCCTCGCCATCCTCCCCTATTAGAGACAAAATGGCTCCAACTGCTGTAAGCAATGCATCAGTTTGGACGATAAACTCACGCTCAAAATCTGGATATTTGAAGACTGGGGCCAATATTAGGGCCAATTGAAGCTGATCAAATGCCTCTTGACAGGCCCAATTCCAGTCAAATATGACCTTGTCCTTGAGCAGATGAAACAAAGGCTCTCCAATTTGTGCAAAATTGGCAATGAATTGGCGATAATAACCAATCATGCCCAGGAAAACCTGTATATTGTGCTTGGATTCAGGCCATTTCATCTTCAATATTGCATCCAGTTTGGATGGATGGGGTTGGAGTCCTTCCTTATTAATAAAAAACCCAAGATATTCTAATTGGTCTTTGAAAAATTGGCAATTCTGGGGTTTGATTTTCAGATTGCAGCCGCTAGTCTCTTAAAAACTGCTTCTAGATGTTCCAAGTAGTTGGTGAAGGTGCGGCTAAAGATGTTTATATCATCCAGTTAAACCAACACACAAGACAATTTTAAATCTCCAAGGATCGTGTCCATCGCTCTTTGAAATGTAGCTGGGGCATTGCAAAGTCCTTGTGGCATCCTTGTCAGCTGGAATAGGCCCTCTTGAGTTATAATGGCGCATTTTTCGTGCTCCTCTTTGGGAATATCAATCTGCCAATATCCGCTTATTAGGTCCAAAGCAGAAAAGAACTTTGCGCCTTAAATTCAATCTAAGGCATCATCAATCTGTGGGAGGGGATAAGAATCCTTCTTGGAGATATTGTTTAATTTTCAATAGTCAATGGCGACCTGATTGCTCCCATCCTTCTTTTTTACTATTAAAATTGGGGGCATCTCAAGGGCTCTTCGATGGGACCAGCATTCCACGATCTAGAAGTTCTTTTATCTCTTTGGAAATGACTTCTTATACTGCTTTTTTTAGTACTAGATGGTCCCAACCCAAGGGGGGATTCATCGATGTTCTTATTATACTGCTTTTAAACATCTAATCAGCTGTAGCCAGATGGGGTCATGGTCATTTGTGTCAATTGTGTGTATTGCATTTTTAGCACAACCTATGTTGAAATCATCTTTTGAAAAATATTTCCCAGTATTTCTGAAATAAATTCTGGACTTGAGCCTTTTCCATGTCAGTCAAGTTCCCTAATTTGGCCATAGGAACAACGTTATTGATACTTATGATTTCATCATTGGGAAGTCCTATCTCATCTAAGGTCCCAAATATGTGAAATATCTGAATTTTGGTGTTCTTAAATAGATGTAGGTAGGCAATAACCTGATGTCTCCATATCTTGATGGGCCAATTCTGGAGGTTTGCACATAAGATTTTAATTTCCTCATGACCTGGAATGACTATCCCCGGTGCGATATTCAGCTCCAATTGAGATCTACACCATAGCTGGTATATTTCCCCATATATTCTTTTGGAATTTTAATAGTCAGCCCGGTAGGAATGACTACTTGAGTTCCAGGTAGCGCGGTAGTCTGCTGATTTGATTGTAATGGAATTCCCTTTGATTCTCAAATCTGCATTGGAAGGGCCTTAATTTTTGAACGAGATTTTGTGTACTCAATCGGGACTATTTCGTCCTTATAGGCCAGGCTAAAAAATAACTTTGGCTGTTTCTTTTCAGCCTTTCCATTTCTGTTATAATAGATTGGGATGCTTTTCCCCAATATAGTCAGCTTACCTTCCTTATAGTTCGTGACAACACCAAATCTTCTCAGGAAATTGGTCCCAATAAGAATATCACAGCTGGTATTTGGCAAGACTATGGCCAGTGCCATCACTACAATGGATCCAAAACATAATGTATAACGTGCTATAAGCCCCAAGCGACTTAGTATTATGGGCTCCCACTGTACCATATTCTTGACAATGTGCAACGTCAGGTGCAATTTTCAGCTTTTTCCAATTTGGTTCTGACAATGTTGATAGGTGCCACACTATCAATGATGGCCCAAACTCGAACTTTATTTACTGCAATATCCACATAAGTATATTCAGAGTAGGTATCATAATTATTTATTAGGTGAATATTGGAGTAAGTGTTCGGTTCCAAGTGGGACTTCATAGTTGAGCAGATCTCTCTGGAAAATTTTCTGCTAAAGTCTTCATAGGTATGGCCACTTGCACGTCCTGTAGTGTGGGCATATTGGTTGAGCATTTAGGATGATTACTCAGCCCTTGGTCAATAACTGGCTTGGCGTAGGGCTTTGCTACTTCATCCCAAGCTTCTTCAGTGCCCTCTGATTGCTTTAATTCTTTTGCTTTGGACCGGGTGGTAACCATATAGACGGCATCAGCCACAATGTGGTGTAAGCTATCTTCAGCCACTTCGTTGACCAAGAAAAGCTTGCCAAGGTTGGGTGGAATGTGCGTTAAGGCATTGGTATAGGTAGAGCATTCCGCCTCTACTCCACCTGTTCTTTTACCACCTGCTCTTCATTGTTAACTTTTAAGGCCACATTAACCCCAAGTTTCTTATCAGGCCGTCTGTAGCATTGGCTAGAATAATGTCCTTTTTGGCCATAATTATGACAGGTAATCAGCCCTGTTTGCTGATCATTTTTTGGATTTATGGGCCAATTGTTTTTTTCCATGTTCATTCAAATTTGTATTTTTTTAGGCCCAAAAATCGAAATTTCAATTGCTTTTTGGGCCAATTAGGGGCATTGAAGCTACTTGCACATTCTCTCAGATAGTCTATAAGTTCTAACGCTCCCTGGGCCAACTAAAGGCTGGGATCAAACACGCTGCAAGTCTTATGGCTTGATGGCATGCTGCATTGCAATCTTTGCTTCAAATTTGTCTATGGCACCTGAACCAAGTAAGACTTGAGCCTCTTGGAAAAATCTATCCACAAAGTCTCGGATAGACTCATTCCACTGAAAACAAATATTGAGTAAGTCTTTTTTCCTGGCTGATAGTTTATCAGGGCCTTCAAATTGTCTTATGACAGCCTTTTTTGCATCTGAATAGGACCAATCATCACCCAAATAGGGCATAACAAGAGTGACACTATGAGAGTCCAGACAATTAATGAGAGCTGTAGACTTTGCATGATCTGATCCTCCTCGCATAGCCTTTTTGAAAAAATTTATGAATAAATGGACATTTCCTTCTTTGTCAGAAATTTGGCAAATTAAAGGGTTTGAAGTCATCGCGCCCAGAATTGGCCAGAGGAGTTACGCTTCATCTAGAGTCTGAATGACTGGGGGAATCTTTGGTCAGAATTGAAATTTGTATGTGACGAGTGTCATCTGGAGTTGGGATGGAAGCAAGAATTTTTGGCATTGAGCGAACATCCAAAATATCTGTTTTGTTATCCGTCTCAACCCCAGAGGATTCTGCTTCATGAAATTGCTCCAAACTGCTTGATTCAGACTCCTGAATTCAGGCCTTATATAATTTCTTCAGTTGTGTTCTGCCCAAATACTTAGAGGTTTTACTGCTCTCTCCCCTCGAGGACTAGTCAAACAATTGCAACTTCTCTCCTTTAGGTCGTTGACTTCCTTTTTAAAGTCTTCAATTTCTTTCTGAAAAGATAGTTTGAGAAGCCAGTATATGCTTCACATCTTTGGTCAGATTGGCAACGCGGTCATTAGTTACTGATAGCTGTGTTTTAAGATCTTGTTTTTCTTTAGTTAGTTTGATGTTCTTTGCTTGTATGGATGATATTGTTGACCAGAGTATCATAAATTTTTCCTGAATTTGCTCAAATTCTTCCTTGTTATTCGGTCTTACTGGCATGGCAGCCAGATCTTCAATGCTCTTTTGCAATATTCCCAACTCAGTTTGGACATATTAATCGAGTTTACATGCATATTTTTCAATTCCAAGTGGCTTTTCTGAGCAAATGTGGAATTTTTTATTAAACATTCATTCCAAGATGACAAGAATTTGGAGTAATTCTCCAATTTCTGGCAGCATTTACTTATTATTGACCCACCTACTGGTCAGTCCATGTAAAGAGAGGACCTCAGCTGCAATTTTTGGAACTTTTTTATTGAGTTGATCTTCCAAGGTGTTCACTCTTCTGTGAGCATCATTTACCTGTTCCATATTATTTATGATAGCCTTTCTGACTTTCTTACAACTGGAATTCAGCTTATCCAGTAAGCCTAATCAAGAAGATCGCTCCTCCTCTTGTATTCTGTGAATTTCCGCAAGCTCAAGATTCTGACGAGCCAGAAACCTTTGGGTGTGCTTGATTGAGGGCTGTATGAAGCTAACTAAAAAACTCATTGGTTGCTTGTGTACAGTTGAGGCGTTTGGCCAAGGTTGCCATGGTCTCCTCTCAGTACCGCATATACATCTTTATCTTGAAGGCCTGATCCTTCAAGTAGTAAAACAGCCCAAAATATGGGTCCATTTTTGATGTACCAATTCTATACCCAAGAAATAGGGTCTTCATCATCTCCTTCACACTATCAGAAGTAAACTCAATAGGGCCAGTTGTGTCCACATTCTCTCCTCCTGCCATGATTAGATCCAAGGAGTATGAAGTGCTCTCCTCGGTATTCTGGCATGCAGTGTTGAAGTACTCAGTGATTTCTCTGTCACTGGTTTCCATGTCATTTTCATCATAACTTCTGGCAGCACCTGTCTGGTATTCGGATGAATTATTCATATTAAAATGTAACGTGGTTTTTAGTGAGCACCACTTGTTAGTTTTTGAGGATTAGCTCGCTTTAATAAATGTATTCCTGTTTTGCTAGTCAGGAAGAGCTTTGGCCGATAAATCCTAAAATATGCTATGTGTCTTACGGTATTTTCTAACCATTTGGAAGCTCACAAAGCTAAACAACAATATCTGACTCTCTTGGTCTCTTCTAGGGTAATTTTCCTCTCTAATTGGAAACTCTTCAAACACAGGTAATTATGACAAGCTCCCCTGAATGCCTTTCTATACTCTTAATATGAATATCAAATTAAGATAAGAAGATATAAGATGAAAATATGAATATATGGAAAGATGATGATTTTATCTTAGGGCCAGGCGCTGGTATTTTATACCTCTAGGACATCTCCTGGCCATACTCATCTATTAGATGAGTAAATTAAAACCATGCCAATCCGCTATGGATTATGGCAGTGGTTATTAAAATATTCTCAAGTTAATCAAACCCTTGAATTAACTTAATTACAAGTGTTTCAGCCTGATCGAATGCACTACTACACTTGTAATCTGGAAGATTTTAAGCATAATAGCACCTCATCTGTATATATTTGCCTTTTATTCAGCCCAATTACATTTCATCATACAGCTGACGAAGTACAATAAGTGGAAGAAAAGAATATATAGAATTTGACTAATGATGCATCCCTAATTGGGATGTCAGCAGGCCTCTCAATAGTACTAGGTACTCCCTATTTGGGCCATCATGTGCAAGTACTATCGTTTCATCATACAGCTGATGAAATACAACAATTGATAAAAAAGAATATATGGATTCAAATGATGACGCACCCTTAATCAGGACGTTGGCAGCCCTCTCAATAGTACTTGGTACTCCCTAATTGGGAAGTCCATATATAAGTACTATCATGCTGATTACGATGATCAACATACATAAAAATTTTAATTTATTAATTGTATTTGCATTAGATTCATAAATGCAATTAAGTTTGTGCCATAGGTTCACTTGGTTCACCCAAGTGGTTCCTATAATTGGCCATAAAGTAATAATATCATAGCTATTATTAGCTATGATAATTGGGACAATTCAATTACAATTGAGGCAGTTTTGGGATGAATCTAGTTATGTGGATAAATCAGGAAGGATCAAAGGATCCATCAATGGGAGCAATATATCAGCTTTGATGGTTTTCACAAAGGGTTTGTTTTCAAGGCAACCATCAAAATCTAACAATAGGTATGGTGGTAACTGTGGTCATCAGCCACCATTCTCAATTTTTACCTTCCTGACTGTTATTAGGCTATATGAACAGCTATGTCACTGGAACTCTGGTTTGCATTTTGGGTGTTCACGCACCACAACTGGAAGACTAGTCTTAATTTCTATAGACAGCTCCATGACGTAACTGGTTGACCACTAGTTTCCGCCATCTTACCCTTCTGTTAGAATTAGGTGACATGAGGTCTCATTATATCACATGAACTTGCAGTCAGTGCTCAGTTTAGTTCTTTTTTGTGGTTGGTGGGTATATTTATTGGGTGATTCTGCATGGTGATGGGGGAGCTCCTGACCGAGTATCTCTTCATGCAGGCTACAGTTCTGATCTCTTCCCGCCCTAGGGAGAGGGTTCATCTGTCCCGCTGTGAAATTGTGAACCATGTTTGGACTCTCTAACCAAATTGCACGTGTGGTTTTTGGCCAACACTGCAGTTTCCTCTCTCTTACAGATGCGCAGAGGAGTGTGTCTTTATTGGACATGGTGGGGGGATGATCAGCATTGGGTCTGTGGGATTTTACATTTGGCCGACCAAGTGGGAGTTTTGACTCCTTTGATACATTGGTGTCATCATCAGTGCAGGCGCTGGTATCAGGAGCAGCTCTCCTGATTCAGTTTTTGATGCTGGGTGCAGAGGCGTCCTATCTGACTTCATTCTTGGAGATTTTCTGTGGCCAGGCTTCTGGACTCGGACTTCTGTTGGACGTGTTAGCAGCGGTATTTTGTGCCGCCTTGGATCTGGTGTCTGCCAATCATTCTTCCTGGAACATTCATTCTTGTTTGCTGGATCAGGTGTATGTGGGAGCAGCCTCCAGCATTGCTATGTTCCAGCGTGCGTTGGGTGGGGTGGTTTGTTCCATCAATAACTCTCTCACCAAAGAGCTTTTATGTGGGGTGTTGAATGACAAATCAGCACTTCCCTTGTCTCTCGCCCATTGGCCCAGTTTGAGCCAAGCTCCAAGGGGGTGTGTTTTGGTTCCAGATGACGCTTCTGTCTCTCTTTCCCCCATTGTTTCTTATCCCCATGCCCTTACACCAGTTGGTGAGGCGGTTCCTGTGACGGACCTGTTGCCCTTGCTCCCTAGTCCTCCAGTTGTCAGCATCCCTTCACTTAGAATTTGAGAAGGTTTTTCCCGTAGAGGGTGCTAATTAACCATTTGATCAAGTTTCCCTGGACAACTCTGAAAATATTATCACACAGCCAGCAGAGTCCCATGAAGTGGCCAATAAACAGGATTTTTTTTATCTTTTGTTACCACTGGGATTCATTTGGATGTGCTAGGGTGTAAATTGAGTCACTTGTAGATACAGGAGTGTCGAGAACCTTTATGAGTTTGAAACTGGCTCAGGATCTCAACTTAGACCTGAAAGTGGGAGCATACATGAGGGGCGCGTCTTCAGCTCCAATGACTTTGTATAAAGTATTACAGCCCATTCCTCTTTTGGTGCACCAGTGTAAGTCCCGGAGAACGTCCTCTGTGCATCAATCAGGCCATTTTCCTGTTCCCAAGCAAGAAGGTACCAAAGAGGATGGCCATATCCCTCGTTACTCAGGGCGATCTCACTCACATGATAGATGAGCGCTGGGTAACAGCCCTCCCACTTTAAATCCTGCTTCCGGTACCCACAATCTCCTCAGCAGAACTGCTACAAGGAATCAGTGAAATCTGCGCCAAGATCTCTGAAATTAAATTGATCATAACTAATTTGAGCGGCAATCAGCCTAATGCTCAAATTTCAAATGGTCGAAAAGGTATGAAGACTAATCTATTGGCTGGAATGCCTGACAGTTACAATTTGGTTAACATGATGATCGGAAAAATCTCCCCTCTCTCAAATCTGTCAGGCATCACCCCCAATGGGCAGGTAATAGCATCAGACACCATCGATGAGTTTTTGAAGCTTCCTGCTGGAAATTTGGGCGTTGCATCTGACACAATGCCACTGACTGAACAAATGGCCCAGTGACCAAGCATGGGCGAGTTGGGCATCCCAAACCTGTTCTCAACCAAATGGGCCCACCCCTATGTGGGGTGGCCTTGGGGATTCCCGCTGCTTGTCAGGCCAAACGCTTTTTTGCCAACCATTGGAAATGTAGCCGAGCCTTGGTTCAGACATTTGAGATCAAACTGACAGTGACTCGGCCCACCGCCAAATTTTTGATGTCAGTTCCCAGGGAACCAACCCGCCCATTCCTGAATAATTCGTCAATTAGGTCAAACTTGCAGGACCCAATCCCAGCATGTTTTTACTCCAAATTGACTACTATTTAATCAGTTGCATCGCACTGAGAAAATTGTTGGTTGATTTTTCTTCCTTAAAAATTTTCCATTAAAAAACCCTCCCTAAAATTCAGTTTTTATATGTCAAGAATTATGCTGCCTTTTCCGCCAGCACTCTCATACCCCTTGGGGTTAACGGCCATGTTTGTCTGGTATTCTATTTTGTGCCTGTATGAAATCCTGGCTCACTGGCAGATATTGGTGGAACTCTTTTCTAGTTCCATATTCATTGTATCAGCAGCAGTGCCTTAGGCATTCTGGTTTACCGTTCAGGTGCTTTGGCATCTGGGTTGGAAGGCCAGTCTAACTCTTACTTGCTGTTCGCATGACATAATCACCAACCATTATTCTTAGCCATTTCCGCCTTTCTTGCATATATTGGCGCAGCAATGGTCCCTTATTTCCAACTGAACCAGGTTGTAAAGAAGATTATCTCTAACCACATTAGTCTGGTCCCACCCAAAACTATAAACCCATACCCCATAGTTGCCGTGGCTATTCTGCCCATGTCAGCAGAATCTGACATCCCAACTTGCAACGAGCTGGCTCCCCACCAAAGCCTAGTGGTTTACCCTGACCCCACTACCACCTCTTTGGTATCACTGGATTCATCCACAACTACCAATAAAGAGAATTCTGCTTACTTCTTAATGCCCATGAAGATTAGTGTTAGGTCCCATCACGTCTCCTTTGAGGCCCTGGTGGACACTGGAGCCGTGGGAAATTTTATGAGTGTGGAACTGGCTCAGCAATTGGAACTTGCCATGGATGCAGGCCCCTCAGAGATGGTTGCATTGTCAGCCTCCCAAACCTCATACCTGGTACATAGACCAGTCACATTCTCAATACACCAGTTCAGCTTCTGTGATCTCTTTTATGTTATGCCAAACTTGGTGTTTCCAGTGATCTTAGGAGTGGGATGTTGGCGCCGGCAACATGTCAAAATTTACCTGGAGTCTAACATGCTGACAATTTCTAATGATCAACTAGAGGGTGAATTCCCCCTAGTTGACACCCTTAAGAAAGCTCAAGGTTGCAGTTCTATCACGTCCCTTGTCTCCCCTACGGGCATAACCTCCATTTTTTTAGAAAGTTTGTTGCGCTATCAAAGCATTTTTAATTCTGAAAGGGCGGATTATTTGCCTCCCTACACTAGATTTGACTGTGGCTTTTGCACAACGGTGGAGTTGGTGAATATCAACTGCCCGTTGTATCCCCACACAGCAGAGGAGGAGGCCGCGCTCAACACCTGGTTGGATGATATGTTGAGAAAAAAGTGGTTGTTCAAGGAGACCTCACCCGTCGCGTCCCCCATCATCTTCACCAAAAAAGCTGATGGTTCTCCCCGCCACTGTGTGGACTATGTACACTTAAATAAAATCACGGTTTCTGATCCCTACCTCCTGCCTTTAGAACAAACGATAAGCCAAGCAATCGCTAAATCTCAGGTGTTTTCTAAGCTGGATCTTATCAATGCATTCAACCAGATTTAGGTAATGAAAGGGCAAGAATGGTTAACAGCAATCCAGATGAAGCAGGTTTTTTCCAATTCCGCGTAATGCCTTTTAGGCTGAAGAACGCTCCCACTATGTTTCAACGCATGATTGACAATGTACTGGGTGACCTCCAGTTTACCTGCGCAGTAGCATATATCGATGACATTCTGGTCCACTCCCAACTCCCAAGCAGCACGCTATTGACTTGGAAGCAGTTGTGGCCGCCTTGCATAAGGCAGGTTTGTTTGTCAAACCTTCCAATTGTGAATTCTATAAGGAGGAGGTTACCTTTCTTGAGAACCTCATCCTTAAAGATAATTATGCAATTCCTCCCAATAAATTATAAGCTATCCATAATGGCCACTTTGACTACCCAGAAACAACTACGGAGTTTCTTGAAAACCATTATTTTTTTAAAAAGTTCTCCCCAGCACTTTCCCAGCTTGCTGCCCCGCTCCACCCCCTTACAGGGAAAAATGTTCCATTTTGCTGGATGGCTGAATGCCAGCAGGCGTTTGAATTGATCAAAGAGGTGTTCATATCCCTTTCTATTTTGAAACACGCTGATCCCACCAAGCTGTATATCGTTGCTTGTAACGCTTCATCAGTAGCTGTGGGGGCAGTGTTGCTCCAGGATCATGATGTCTTGGAACACCCGGTCACCTACTTTTCCCAAAAGCTCACCTCTACAGAACAGTCTTGGGCAATTTATGACAAGGAGTTGGCGGCCGTTACATGGCCCTAACTCATTGGAGGTACCTGTTACAGGGTGCCCATCATAAACTAACGGTCCACACGGATCACCAGGCCCTTTTGTACTTTCATAAACCCCAAAAATTGGCACATCGGCAAGCCTGAACCTATTGGGACCTGTGCAGTTTTTATTTCAAATATGAATTCATAAAAGGTGCACTCAATGTACTCCCCAATTTTCTCAGCCGTAGCCCCACCCACTGTTCCACGGATCCAGAGGAAGTAGTCTTGTCACTGTGATCCCCCCCACCCAAATCCTGTCGACTGTCCCCCCTGTTGTTTTTTCTGTCACCCTGGCCCCCAACACTCCACGAGTTGCTCAGGTTTCAGCCAGTCAAATGGCCTTCCCTGAGGGCGTGGAGCTGCTTGAGCAGTTATCTCACGAGAAGCATAAACACTCCCTATACTCACTAAAGGAGGGTCTTATATATTTCTGATCTCGCGTTTGGGTTCCCCCTCCTTCTGAACTGAGGTATTCCATGCACATCATGATCCCCCCACGGTAGGTTATCCTGGTACTAAGAAATGTATCAATTTGATCAAACGGACCTACAATTAGGTGGGTTTGACTGAAGTTCCAGGCTGGATCGCTGATTGCATTACTTGCACTTGGGCTAAGTCAGACCGCTCCAGTAGAAATGGTCTCTTACACCCCTTACAGCAGGTGGAGGGTCAATGGACGTCGGTGTCCATGGATTTTATTGTTGAACTTCCCTGCTCTAATGGGTTCACAGTGGTGATGGTGGTGGTGGATTGTTTCACAAAATTTTCCCTCTTTATTTCTTGCCATTCCGCGATTATGTCAGAGGAGACTGCCCGCTTTTTTGTGCGTCAAATGTTCTCAATGTTTGGTCTCCCCCAAGAGATTATTAGCGACTGTGGTTCACAGTTCACGGTGCAATTTTGGAGTGAACTTCTATCTATCCTAAAAATATCCCCCTGCCGTTTGACAGTGTACCATCCCCAGTCTGATGGACAGACCAAGCGAGTCAACCAAGTTCTCAAACAGTACCTGCGTTGTTATACTGCAGCTGCACAAGACACCTGGGCTAATGACCTTCCCTTCACTCAATTCACCTATAACAATGGAATGCACGCATCTATGGGATTTTCGCCCTATGAAGCAACGTTGGGTTACAATTCTTCGTTTTAGTCATACCTTGCTTGCAGCCTGAGGTCCAAGCTGCCACGGATCACGCTGAACATATTATGTCAACTCAATCCTTGGTGCGGGAACACCTCACCAAAGCTATTGATGACTACAAGAGGTTCACAGATTGTAAGTGGCTCCCAGGTCAAAATATTACAGTGGGTTCTTATGTTATGCTTGATACCCATTATTTACATATTCAAGTGCCTTCTTGTAAATTTGTGAGTAAGCGTTCCAGCCCCCGTCTGGTAAAAGAGGTCTTGGGTAATGGTGCATTCTGGTTGAAGCTTCCAGACCACTGGAAACAACATCCCATCTTCCACGTTTCCCAGCTGTCACCCTTCAAGGGTACAGTCCCCGCAGAACCTGAACCAGTCATTTGTTGAGGATGCGGAAGAGGCTAAGGTGGAGAACATCCTGACATCCCATAAGTCCCGCTGGTCCATCCAATATCTCATGGCTTGAAAGGGTTACCCAGCTTATGAGAACAGTTGGGTCAAGGCATGTGATTTTGCAAACTGTATGGAATTGGTTGAAGTGTTTCACAAAACCCACCCCACCACTCACCTCCCTCCCTAAAACCTGCTATGGTAATAGTGATCGAGTTACCCAAGGCGCACAAAAATGTGGCTCTTGTACAGTTTCCCAGTGGTGGGGCCCTTCCCTTAGTAAAAGGAAAGGGTAATGTAAGTTCTGGGGAACATCCTCTGGGCGTCGATTGGGCCATTTTCCATTCCTGAGCAAGAAGGTACTGAAGAGGATGACCATACCCCTCACTACTCAGGGCGATCTCACTCACATGGTAGACAAACGCTGGGTAACAGCCCACCCGCTTCAGATCCCACTTCTGGTACCCACACTCTCCTCAGCAGTACTTTTAGGAATCAGTGAAATCTGCTCTGAGATCACCAAGATGAAATTGATCATAACTAATTTGAGCGGCAATCAGCCTGATGCTCAGATTTAAAATGGTCAAAAAGGTATGAAGACCGATCTATCAGCCAGAATGCCTGACAGTTGCGATTCAGTTAACACAACAATCAGAAAAATTTCCCCTCTCCCAAATCCATCAGGCATCACCCCCAATGGGCAGGTAATAGCATCAGACACCATCAATGAGGTTTCAAAGCTTCCTGCTGGCAAATTGGGCATTGCATCTGACACAATGCCACTGACCAAATGAATGGCCCAGTGACTGAGCATGGGCAGGTTGAGCATCCTGAACCCGTTCCCACCCAAATGGGCCCACCCCTATGTGTGGTGGCCTTGAGGGATTCCCACCACTCGTTGGGCCAAACGCCGTCGCACCAACTGTCAGAAATTTAGCCAAGCCTTGGTTTGGACGTTTGAGAATGAACTGACAGCAACTCAGCCTGCCACCAAATTTTGCGATGTCAGTTCCCAGGGAACTAACCCGCCCATTCCTGAATAATTCGCTGGTTAGGTCAAACTTGTGAGACCTGATCCTGGCTTGTTTTTCCTCCAAATCAACTACTATTTAATCAGTCACATCACACTGAGAAAATGTTGGTTGATTTTTCTTTCTTAAAAATTTTCCATTAAAAAACCCTCCCCAAAATTCAGTTTTTATATGTTGAGAATTATGCCGCCTTTTCCACCAGCACTCTCATACCCCTCAGGGTTAACGGCCATGTTCATCTGGTATTCTATTTTGTTCCTGTACGAAATTCTGGCTCACTGGCAGATATTGATGGAACTACTTTCTAGTTTCATATTCGTCATATCAGCAGCAGTGCCTCGGGCATTCTGGTTTACCATTCAGGTGCTTTGGCATCTGGGTTGGAAGGCCATTCTAACTCTTACTTGCTGTTCGCCTGACAACCAGTTCTGTTCCTGTGATCATTTTGTCCTAATGCCAGACCTGCTCTTCCTAGTTATTCTGGGGGTGGGGTGGTGGAGTCAGCAGCAGGTGAGCATAACCTGGACTCAAATATACTGTCCTTTTAAAATGTCCAGTTGTGAGGGGAGTTTCACCTTATTAATAAGCTTGAGAAGGAATGGGGGAAGGGTTCCATAACGTCGCTCCTCTCTCTAGCGGGTCTTCTGCCCGATTTACCTTCAGCGTTAGTAGCATATCATGACATTTGACCTGGAAAAGACTAATCGACTTTCACCACATTCTGAGTATGATCTGGCTTTCTGTTTGATGGTAGCAGTGATAAAGATCAACTGTCTGTTATATCCCTACATGGCACAGGAGGTTAAGGCGTTACAAGTGTGGTTAGATGATATGCTCAAAAGGTGTGTGTTCAAGGAAACGTTTCCCAACATATCACCTATAGGTTTTACTTAGAAGTCTGGCGGTACATTGTACCCCTGCGTTGACTATAAACATTTGAATAATAACAAATTTTATGACCCCATTCCTCTCCCCTTGAGCAGACGGTTATCCAAGTGATCATGAAATCTTGGGTATTTTCAAAGAATAATCTTATGAACGCTTTTAACCAGATCTAAGTGGTGGAAGGCCAAGAGTAGCTTATGGAGATTTGGACCATAAGGGGCATATTCCAGTCCCGCATGATGCCTTTCAGCCCGAAGAATGCTCTAAAGTCTTTCCATTGATGAAAATAAACTTTTGGTGGACTCAGGTTTAACTGCGTGGTGGCATACACCAATGTTACTTTGTGCACTCCCCCACTCCTAAATAGCATGAAAAGGACCTGGAGGCAGTGTTGGCTGCAGACACAAGGCGAAACGTTACTTCAAGCCCTACAAGTGTGAGTTCTTCTAGGAGTTTACCTTTCTTGGTAACATAGTTCTAAAAGATGGGTACGCCATCCCCCCACCAAGCTCAAGGCAATACTTGAGTGGCCCAAACCCACGACCCAGAAACAGTTGAAGAGCTTCTTGGGCATGATCATATTTTCAAATAAATTTTCTACCAAACTCTTACAGCAGTCCACGCCGCTGCACCCCCTGACCTGGAAGAATGTTCCATTATGATGGACGGAGGATTGATAGTGGGCGTTTGACGCCATAAAGGAGTTGTTTTTGACACCTCCAGTTCTCAAACATGTGGAACCCACTAATCCATTTATCATAGCATGCAACGCCTCATCTTTCGCTGTGGTGGCGGTATTGTTGCAAGTGCATAATGATTTGGAACACCCAATTACTTATTTTTTGAATATGTTTACTTCATCTGTACAGTTCTGGGACATTTATAATAAGAAGTCGACTGCTATGCGTGGTCTCTTACCCACTGGCAGGCCTTCAGTGGGGCGCATGGCATGAGATGACCATGTGGATGGATCATCATGACCTTATTTATTTTCAGAAATCACATAAGCTGGCCCATCGTCAGGCCTGGATGTATTATGACCTTTGTAGTTCTAAATTTAAATACGAGTTCAAAGAAAAGGGCTTTGAATGCTCTTCCTGATTTTTTGAGTTTCAAACCTGCATTGAGTCCAGCGGAGATGGATGAGCAGGAGCTAACCACAGTAATTCCGCTAACACAGATCTTGGCCATTGCTCCTCCTGCAATATTGATGATGAATTGGGCTCTGGATGTGCCTCTGGCCTATAAGGTAAAGGTGGGTCGAATGGCCTGCATAAAGGGCTTGGCGTTTTTGGCCATGCTGGCACTTCTGATGCATAAGCAGTCCCACTAATCGTTGACAGAGGGTATCATTCAGTTTAGGTCATAATTGTGGGTGCTGCCTTAACTCTGGGATGAAGTCATTAAGGCTCACCTTTACCCTGCGGTGGTTGGCCACTCAGGAAATAAAAAATGTCTGAATTTGGTAAGTAACATATAACTGGCCAGGTATTTCCAATGATATCTTGCATGGATCACAGATTGCATGACATTCATGCAGGCTAAATTGTACAGACCAGTTAAAAATAGCTTTCTATATCCCTGAATCAGGCAGAGGGTCCGTGGACCTCATTGTTAGTTAGTTCATTATTTGAGCTCCCCAAATTCAATGGGTTTACAGTGATCATGGTGGTCATGGACTTCTTTACCAAGTTATCGCTCTTCATCCCTTGTTCATCAGCCATAACTTCTGAGGAGATGGCCCGGATCTTCATGCAGCATGTGTTCTCAATGTAAGGTTGCCTCTTGATATTGTGAGTGACCGAAGGTCAAAGTTTATGGTACAGTTTTGGACCAAACTCCTGGCAACCTTGAAGTTTAAGCTAAGTCGCTTGACCACATATCATCTTCAGTCAGACGTTCAGTTGGAGTATGTTAACCAGATTCTTGGAAGTACCTTTGCTGTTACGCCACTGCTGTACAGGATGCCTAGTTGAATTTTCTCCCATTGTCTTAATTTGCATATAATAATGGTACTTATGCATCTACTGGTTTTTTATCATATTAGGCCATGCTAAGGTATAGCCCCTCATTTTCTTAGGGCTGTGTTTTTTCCCAGAATTTCTGGATGCAGAGGGGTTAAGCGCAGCACATTTGGAGCACCCAGTCCCTGGTTTGGTAGCACTGACCTAGTCCTTAGTGATTACAAATAATTCCTGGACTGGGAACATACCTGTCAATGAAATCACGGTGGGGTCATCCATTATGTTGGACATGTGCCACCTGTGGATGCATGTGCCCTCCCAAAATTTTCAAGCAAATGCCCAGGGACTATGTGGTGGAGATCGATTTGGGCAATGGCGCATTTTGGTTGAAGCTCCCAGTCCAATAGAATCAGCACCCATTTTACACTTCTCAGTTGTCCCCATTATGGGAAAGGAATCAGTGGTTCCAGAGCCTATTGTAATCGAGGGATTAAAGGAGGCTGAGGTCAAGGCAATCTTGGCTTCCCAGAAATCTCTCTGGTTAGTACAGTATCTAGTGGTCTGAAATGGGTTCCCAGCGTATGAGAATAGTTTGGTCAGCGCTCGGTATTGTGCCAATTTTGGTGAGTTGGTGGAGGCCTTTCATGCTCTGCACACTAACGCTCCCATCTACCTCCAAAGGGTGACACACTCTTGGCTAGTAAATTGCTGAAAGCCCATAAGAACGTCGCGCCAATTAAGTCCCTGATGGTGGTGCTCCCCCTGTTCAAAGAGGGAAGGTTATGTAAGTCTGGGGGAGCACCCCTGCTCATCAATCACAAGGAATTCCCATTATGAACGAAGAAGGGGTAAAGAAAAAGACCCTCCCTCTTATGACCCAATGTGATTTGACCCATGTTTTGGATGAGAGGTGGGTGATGGCATACCTCATCAAAGTTGCCCCCTTTCCCCCTTACATCTACTCCTAAGAGTTGGTGAAGCGGATCAAGGTGTGTGTTGGGATGGCGGCGGTGAGTGTCCACCGCCATAGGGAAAGTAGTGGGAATCTTTACCTAAGACAATTTCAGGTCCTAATGAGGGGGCCATTAAATTAAATAGATTGAGGTGCATGGAATCGAGCTGTGATATTACATTTGGGTTTAAACCCTGGCAGGGTGTTTCCCTTCTGCTGGAAGAGGTGGGTCCAACCCCAGTGGGTTGAGGTCATCAAATTCATTCAATACCCAATGGTATATCCCTATGTTGCCTAGCCATGGGTACAAACAGTCACCCACTGAGCAAAGCATCACTGAGCCACCAAGTGGAATAATGCTGGGAGGGAAAAATTAGTGGCAAAATCAGAAAAGAGTTGGCTGACCAGCAGGAGATTAGATCAGCGTTAATTTAGTTGCAAAATCCCAATCTGCCAGAGTTGAATGGTTCATGCTACCCTCAGTTCATGCAAAGTGCATTTATTCCCCCAAGCTCTAGCACTTAAGACAATCATCAGCCACAGGTACAGTTTTCAGTCAATTTTCCATTTTGTTTAAATAAACAGATTCCCGCTAAAAAACCTCCAGTTTATTTTTTCGAGGAAATCTGACCAGGGGACAGGCATTACTGAAAGAAAGAAACAAAAACAAAGAAATGACATGAAACCTGAGCAGGGTCAACTCTGTCATAGAAAATTTTTTTTACCTCCAAATCAGGACTCGGATTTTTCTGGTTATGTCATGGGTAAGGTTTTAATGTTATTATACCTACTAACCGCCAATAGCTTCCTTCAGCTGGCACCCCAATTGATGCGCAAAGGGCGGGAATTGAACCTGCAACCTTCAGGTTGGTAGCTGTACGCCCTACCTACTCGCCTTCCACCCCCAAAACCTCCAGTTTAAGTTTATCACTTTTTATATAGTCGCCGCATAAAAAGTGCCAGGTTCCCTGGGGTAGCATTGACTGGGCCCTAGTGGCCATCATCACCACATTGCTTCCCTCTCTCCTCGAATGGGGTTTAAACTTAGTGGTCTCTTAGAATGTCCCCACTTTTAGACGCTCTTTGGTGTCAAGATGTACCTTTGCTATTAGAGATTAATTCTCGTATTTGGACAAAGCTTTGTGACTTTACTGAGTGCTTGACAACTCATGGCACTAAAGCGAATTTGGGGCCTTTGTGGGCTTAAAAAACTAATAGCTTTAGAATCTGTGGTCACCGCAGTGGCCACAGCTTGTTTTTTGATATGTATGTTGGTAACTGTGGTCGCCAGTCACCATCTTACAATCACTAGCCTACCCGCCTGTTAATAAATCATATGGATGGCTATTCCCCCACATTTTTTTGAATTCTGGGTGTTTACGCACCCTGACTGACAGGATAGTCTCAATTTCATTAGCTGGCTCCATGACTCTTAGCTCCAACCTGTCCAAGTTGTATTAAACCATCTCCACTTATGTTTGAGACAATCAGGAAGCTATCCAGGACAACTGACTCTCATCAATGACGCTCAAAGCCAAGTTTCCTTGTTGGACTCAGAGATCTTTGGATATATGTATACTCAAATTACTCAGCTACTATATGGTATGGTCTTCCAGTATTTGAGTAAATCCAAAATGCTGCGTTGGTGCTGCTGCCCAATCTCAAGCATTTAAATATATCTTAATGCAACAGTTGAGTCAAGTAGAAACCTTTCTTGATTAACTTCAGCACCAGAGTGATCTTACTACTTTAGGATTAAAGGGCCAAGAGGTCCACGTGGTCCTGATGGGGCTGAGGGACAGCCAGTTTCCTAAGGTTTTAAGGCCCCTGAGTCAAATGTTCCCTTGGCTGAAGGCTCTAAGGACACCATGTGCAGCGAGATGCAAAAAAAATTGTAGACCTTTAGAAACAAAAAAGCATTGCTTGAGGGTGTGGAGTTCATCCTGACAAAAGTCACAATAACCATCTATCACCTTAGGAATATAAGACTTAAAAACTGGAGAATGTATTGGAGTACATGAAGTTAACCAATAATTGTTTTGATGGGGTAAAACAGAAAATGTAAACTTGGAGAATCACGTCAGCTTCTTTGAATACAAAGTTCTAAATTTTAAATCCTAAATTGATCAGAAGTATGACGCTGGCATTCTCAATCAATGCTGGGACAAATTTCAGGATGACTTGGAGAAGATACAAAGACATATGGATCAGTAGGCTCCCTGTACATATGTAAGGCTTTGTCTACTGATCCTAGCCAGATTATCAATACTGGAATCCATGCTCTCTCTGCGTCAATCAGATCAGCTTTCAATTCTAGGTTTAAGGAACATTACTTCCTTGGTAAAAAAGCATTTCATCACTTTTAAATTTTTTTAAAGCACTATGGAAGAGATCACCGATTGTCATAAGGTCAATCATATCCATTCCTGTCTATGTGAGGAAGATTTTGAAATTATGACCTCCCACCTTCGTGAATGCCAGACCTGGTCCCAGGTCAAGGCTGCTATTGTACAAAATTTGCTCTTCATCAGACCCTCTCAAGTCAAAAGCAAGCCTTCAATCTCAATTACCTCAACAAGGGAAAACCCCCTTCTGATTTTTCATGTCATTTTCATGCTAGTGTGAAACCGCTAGTTACTATTAATCAAATCTCTTTAGATGAAGCGATTAATGTTTTCCTCTCCATGCTCAAATTTTGGCCTGACGTACTACTATGTATGATAGGACTTAAACAAACCTTTACCAACATCTGTGATATAAAAGAGACCCTCAATGAGATCTTGAAGCCACTTTTAACTAGTATTTCTCTATGGTTCTCCCCTTCTAGACTTAGGGTGCATGCACTGGAGGCTAAAGAGAAAGGCGTGCCCATTTGTTTCTATTGCAAGGGCCACCAACATACCAAGGATGAGTGCTATGATTGTTGGGCAGAAGAGGCAGAATGCAAACTATCAGGAAAGGAGAAGTAATCAAGAAGACAGAGGCTCTATGTGTTGACAATCCCCCCGTTATTCCTCTATTTAAGCTGAAGGCCCTACAGAGGTCATCATTGGAGAACCCTGGAACCATAAGTTGAATAATACTGATATTAAACTTTTTGATTTTGTTTATTCTTATGATGTGTTGCCAATATTTCTCACCCTGCCATCCCAATTTTGATAATCTGGTCACTTGTGTTGTGGTTAAGGTTCATAAAATCCCTGTTCTCGTCATAATTGATAAAGGGACCCCAGTGATTGTGGTCTTTTAGCAAACTAATGAAGTAAAATGAGATTGCGCCCAATCTGCCCCACTACATTGAGTAAGGTACCACAGGGACTCAACGCACATGATCCATAAGGTCCACTCCACACCTCCTCCAATATGGGATAATTTAGTTAAACGCCTCAGCTATAGCTTTAGATAACCTCGCTATGAGCTACTGCTGAGCATCCAAATTCTCCGGGAATACAATGCCATCATTCATTACATTGAAGTATTTCTATCCTTGATTGGTACCCACATCCCCTTGGGGTTTGAAACAGCCAAGGATGGCAAAGATCGCATGAAGGCTTGGACCTGATTATTGGAGACTAAACTGGATTGATCAGCTCAACTACCACATCTGAGGTTTGCATGTAAATTCCCCCCGTGTATTGGATGGGGCTGAAGTGATGCCCGTATATTTTCCAGAGCCTGATTTATCCCCCCAGGGGTTGCACATTATATTAAACACCCAAAACATGTGAATATACCGCCTGGGAGCTTTTTGAAAATCCATGGGGCTGAAAATACATCTGTAAAACAAGTCTTAATCTGCATGGGTATCCTCAACCACAATTACACTGGCTCCATTTCTATATTGCTGGCTAACCTGACTCCAAAAGCTCGATATATTGGCCTAAATACTTTATCATATGTTTAAACTTGATACCTGTTGACAATATCATTTGTTATGTGAGTTCAGGAGCCTCCGTGACTTTGGTATAGAAGAGCCTCCCATTGTAGAGCTAGTCACCACCTCCATAGGGGAAGGCCTTACCTCATAACAAAGGAGAAAGGTTGATCACTCTTGGAGGAATATTCTGACCTATTCTCCATGTTAGCATATGACTTTGGTAAGATGAAGGGGGTCATGCATAATGTGTAGATGGGGGACGCTTCAACCATATGCTCACGCCTCTACTAGAAGAAAAAGATATAAGAGGCCAAGTTACCAATTAAATCAAGAGACTGTTAACCTCCTGGTTGCTGAGTTCCCTCACAAAGTCTCTGATCATCTTCTCTTCTGCTAGTTTATAAAAGGATGGAAACCATCATGTCATCATGAATTACAGTAAATTCAATGCAGTAACCCAGAATGCTAGATATTCCCTCCTTGAATTGATGACTCCCTTAAGCTCCTAGCTGGAGCCTAATATTCCTCAGCGTTGGATCTTGCCAGTGGTTACTGGCAGATTGAGCTAGCTCCTATGGATTGAGCCAAGTAGCCCTTATCACAAACAAAGAGCTTTTTGAACCAGCCCACATGTCTTAGGGGCTACATAATGACCCTGCCACCTTCCAACGAGCTGTAGGTGGGCTCCTATGTGATTTGAAGATGTCTTGTATACTAGTATACCTTAATGATATTACCAATATCATCAAAACCTTCAACGGCTACCTTTACACCTCCAACAAGATTTTTGATGGTCTCTGAGAGGTGTCTCTGAAGCTCAAACCACCAAATACTTTTTATAAAAACCAGAAAGTGAGTTTTCAGTCCATAAGGTCACTTAACGAGACTTCCAGCCCTTAACAGACAAGGTTGCAGCAATAGAGAAGATGACGCTACCCCAAAGCCTTAGGTACATACAAGTGCTCTAAGTATGGTAAGGTATTATAGGCAATTTATACCACAATTTGCTGACCTGGCTGAACCCCTGGTGTATTTGCTACACAAGAATGTTTCCTTCAAATGATATCTGGAACAGGACCAGGCTTTTGATCTACTTAGGACCACACTAATCTCACAGCCATTTTTGATCCATATTAACTTTAAACAACCCTCCATATTTACTAATGTTGGTAATGTGGCTGTAGGGGAAATCCTGGCCAACTATATTAACAACAAGTAGATTGATCTGTGGCCATTACTGCAAGACACTAACAAAAGCAAGACGGAACTAAATTATCACTGAGTGAGAATGTTTTGCTGTATTACTCTGTTAAGTTTTTTGCCCACCTTTCCAGCTGCATAGGTTGCCTAAGGATTGTTAGGGGATAATTCCTGTTGGCGATTGAACTGGATATTGGTCGACCCTAATTTCAGGTTAATAATGTTTGGGGGATTTTAGGTATTGCCAGTTTTGAATCCATCTAATCAATCAGAGTGAATTCTTGAGATCTCGTCGGACAGAGTTTCTGACAAAATGGGGCATCTGATAGTTGATTGATGATTGACTATCAGGTGTACTAATTGGGATTGGTCAGGTTTCATCACCGACCAATTAAAATTTAATGAGCAGTTGCAAGGCGAGTGATGCCACCTGCAACTAGCAATCAATCAGTTGTTTTGTGACCTGCTATAATTGGTAAAGAGTCCCATTACTTAAGCAGGTCGTCAGCCAAATATGGTTGGTTGCTGTGAAAGAGTTGGAAACGTTAGGGAAACGTTTTCTGGCTCTTTCCATTTTAGTTCTTGAGGATTTCTGATGGAGGTATCCTAACTAGATGGAGAAGACCATTTCTGATGAGACGTTGGAGGGAAGTTCAATGGCAATGGCTTCCATTTCATGGTTGAGGCGCCATCTGAGGGTTGGGTGCCAAATTTTTTCTTTAAATTCCCTAACAATTCACTTTAATAAAAGAGATAGAGATTAAAAACAATATTGTTTCAAGTTCTATTCATTTTCAGTAAATTATTGTTATTGTATATAGTAATTCTGGACTCTTTTGTCATATAAAGAGTAAGGATTGAGGTCCCTAGAAGAGAAGCTGAACTTAGACTGGGATCCGAAGACTCAGCGTAACAAGAAGAAAGGCCATAAACCTCTGAATCTGATAGTGGATTAAGTTAGGCAGATCAGTGAACAAGTCCCTATAGTCTACATCAACAGTATTTTGTGGAGAATTACAGGTCTAGCGTTGTACCATATTGGTTTTATCTATTCAACTATGTATAATAGTCTTCATTCTATTATCAATTAGATATAAACTAATATCAAACAATGTGAATGTGCAAATATAGAGCCTGAGCAATTAACTTAAGGAACTATTGGTCTTTAATATTAAGGAAAAGTTCCAAACTTTTTAACAATTGGTGCTCACTACAGGGGTAGTAGAGTAAGATATGCAGTATAAGATGTCACAAAAGAATGAGATAAGAAAACTTTGGATAAATTTAGCAACCATCTACAAGGATGCCTTGATTTTTCCCATCATAAAGAATTTGCTGCTTTGGAAGAGAGAGTCACCAAGATCAAGGAAGGAATAGAAGATGTTTCCAATTTTGGCAATGAGTTACTAGGGAAAGTAACGTCATTAAAGAAGAAAGAAGGAGATTTAGTTTGAGAAGTTTTATTCTTGAAAACTGAACAAAAAGCAGATTGCGTTTGATTGCATTACTTCAGTTAAGACATAGAGCGCCTAGTGAATCAAATTGAAGAACTAAAGACTCAAAGATGTGAATGTGAACTCTATGTGGTGACCAACGCTGAAGAAAGGATTCCAAGAACTCCAGTTGGGAAGTTGACAATTCCCAAAATATGCTAACTGCATTTGGATTTATTTCAGAGATGACCCCCAAAATCAATCTTCAATTTAGTCAGATAGCAGAGCCAAAGGTGGTGGCCAGATAAAATTCAGAGGAATTTAGAGCTGCACCAAAATTACTCATAAACTGGGATAATGCCCCTTCATTCTTCCAATTGTTTGACATGACTATGTTCAGGTATGGTGATCACCAAAAAGTTTTAATAGAGATGAACTGTTTGAACATAGACTGTCAAAACTTGGTGTTACCTCATCTAGAGGAGGACAGCTGGACTTAATCAGAGGCCAAGTCTGCCATAATGAAAGAGTTTAGAAGTCTCACGCGTATGTCAAAATGAAAACAGGAATTTATGTGAATCCTATTCCAGAAGGATGAGTTTTAGCAATTTTCGCTGACTGATTCTACTAAGAATCACAGATTTTGGTTGGGGCAAAATTACTGAACAATTTTAATGTGCAGATCACATTACAAGTGGCCTTTTGGCCCCATCACAATTTACATTGAATGATGTCTTTTGGTTAAAAACAGAAATTAAAACCTTGCAAATGGTAAATCATTTGAAGAAACTAGGAGCCACGTTCAAAGCCCATAATCAAAGCTTTTAAGCTGAGTCCAGTTTGATATTTGAATCCTAAAAAGGTGATTGAGAGCGCTAAGGAGTCCAACAATTGAACTGTGCCAGGAAATAAGCCTGAGGAGTTCAAGCAGACAGACAAGAAAGACAAACGCTGTCATCAGTGCGGAGGTAAGGGTCACTCTGATGCTAAATGCTATAGCAAGAAACCAAAGGAGCATTCAACGTTGTCCAGGAAAAGGAAGCCAAACCCACACATGAGTCATGAAAGGGCCTGCAGACTAGAGGTGGAACAGTCTAGAGCTGCGGTTAAAACCATTCCCCCTAATATCTTAAAGGAAGAAATTGGCATTAATGATCTGTTTGTCAATGATGACGCATTGGACTAGCTTTAATAAGTGGTCAATTTAGATGACAACGTGGTAACCAGATCTGGAGCAAAGGGTACTGACCCAAAATAATCAAGGGGGTCACTTGCCCATATGCGTGACAACTAGCGTACAATATTTGATTCACAGAGAATCTGGAAGATATGGCTGAGGTCAAATTAGATGAGGCAAACCTGTCTATCCCCCTTAGCGATTAAGGAATCATTTCTTGATCTATTGGCGCAAATTATTCACATCCTCAATTTGGAGAATAACGCAACTATACACTCAGTAAATATGATTTTACAATACTCAGAGTGTAAATATTGATATACTGGTTAATTGAGTATGGGTGCAGGCGATAATTGACATTGAGCCTATCAATATTGTCTCGACCAAGCCAGTGAAGAAGATGAGAATCTCGTCTGAATTGGAGCATAAGAAAGAATATGGGACCGCCGGGCTGAATACAACCATCTCCTATGGAGTATATAGCTCTTTACCACTCAGATTTGGACCTTTAGCGGTATCTGCCCCAGAAATAGTTTTGGGCAACCAAAACTATGATATTCTGATTGTGACCAAGTTTCTAAGAAAGTCTGGAGTTAAATTTAACTTTGAAGATAATACGTTGACCATATTGGGTCAAACACTACCTCTAGTTTATCAGAGAGAGGGGGAAAATCCACTGACCAGGAGAAACAAATCATTAATCTGATCTACAATAATGGCATTATCCCAATTCACTAAAAATTGGTTGGGAAAAAAAGAGAAATGCCAACAGAAATCCTGGAAATTTGGGAAATTCTGCTACAAATTTAGGAATTTGAGGACCATACTGCTGTGATTGCAGATCATAGTCAATATATGATTGACATTGTAGATACCAGAGATGTTGTATGGGGAGGTCAGTAGCCCCTGGAAGGAGTCCAGAGTAGAGCCATGGGTGGCTCATGGAATAGTTATGCCGGGTCATGGAGAAATCTGAGTTCTCCTGGCGATTTCTAAGTGAAAAACTGATGAAGATTCAGATCATCACGTTTGTACATCTGATACTTATGGCGGATTGAGGAAATTCCATGATTTTGGGACCCTCAATGAGATGGTATTACTGGCAGGGGCGGACGAGAATATCAGTCTATTGGTCAATTGAGAGCAACTCGCTGATCTGACGAAAAAACAGTAGGAGGAGGTGCTCATTTTATTTGAAAAGTATAGGGAAATCTTCGCCTAGAATGATAACAATTTTGGACGTGCGATAATGTCATCCATAAAGTTGACACTGTGGAAAATTTAGCAATAAGAATGAGACTAAATTAATGGCCAAAGGCCACTGAAGTGGTAGTAAAAGAAGATATTAGCAAATTAGTGAAGCAAGGGCTTCTAGTTTCATCATCAAGTCCCTGAGCGAGCCCTATCCTGATTGTGAAGAAGAATGACAGCTCTAATCAGGTGGTGATCAATTACCAGAAGCTGAATAAGATAATGAAGAAGGATTTGTATCCACTACAACAAATTGACAATGCATTAGATCAATTAGGAGAAGCGAAGTATTTCTTTGCATTGGATCTAATATCAGGATATTGGAAAATCAATTTGCCAAGTGAAAATCAGGAGAAATGCGCAATCATCACTGCATAGGGGCTATACCAATCAACTCGGATGCCCCAAGGTATATGCAATGTGCCTGCGACATTACAGAAGGCTATGGACGCCATATAAAATGACTTGAAGTTGTCATTTTTCCTGTTGTACTTGTACAATATAAATGTATTCAGTAGGACCTTTACTGACCATTTACACTACTTGGAAGAAGTCTTCAAGAGAAATCCATAGCTAACATGAAGATTAAGCTGAAGAAGTGCCACTTCTTTAATAAAGAGTTGGAATATCTGGGGTCTGTGATCAACTCTAGTGGACTGCAACCGCAAGCCCAGAAGATCGAAGCCATATAATGATTGGCTGCGCCAAAGAGTGTCCAAGATATCCAAGTGTTCATTGGAATGGTCATATACTACCAAAGATTTATATAGGATCATGCAAGAATTGCTGAGACCCTCTTTCATTTGCTGAAGGATACAAAGAAATAATTTGTTTGGAATGAAGAGGCCCAGAGTTCTTTTGATGAGTTACGCTAGTATCTGATAGATTCTCTGATATTAAAATATATGAATTTCAATAAAGAGTTTATAGTACAGAATGATGCCTCACTAATAGCGATTGGAGCTGTCCTGAGTCAAGTAGATGAGCTTGGGGATGAGCATCTGGTAGCTTATGTGAGCTTGATGTTATCAGCAGCAGAACAGAATTACACCGTTACTGAGCATGAATTCTTTGTGGTGATTTACACCTTTAGGTAGTTTTGGGTGTATTCATGGTGTAATGGTCAAGGCGTTTCCTGACCATCACATTGCCCTAGTCTTCCCTAGGGTGATAGTCAAGGCCAAGGGAGAGGAGCTCAAGAGCTCCAATTTTTGTAAATGGCAATTTGACAAATCAGATGCCTCTAAATAGGAGCTAAATAAAAATTGAAAGGTTGATGGGGAAGGGAAGCCTCAGAAATGGCGCTCTGGCCAACCAGATGCCACCAAATCAAATATTACCAAATGCAGCGATGAGGGATCAGACCCGCGGATGCAATTTTCTGGCCAGCCAGCCATAGCTGAGTTCGACGCCCTAAAGCATATTGACAAGGAAGAAAATCCTTGTAAATGGCGCTCTGGCCAATCAGATGCCATAAAACTGAATATACTAAATGTGGTGATGAAAAAGTGGACCAGACTCAAATTTCCAGCCAATTAGGAGAGGTTGAACTCAATGTCTGCGAGAGTATTGGCAAGGATGAAAACCCTTGCAAATGGCACTCTGGCCAACCAGATGTCGCTAAACAAAATATTACCAAAAGAGGCAACGAGTTAATATTGAGGAGTATGGATAAAGAGAATGGCCCAGGCTTAAAGAATAAATTGAAGCCAAAAAATAAATGCAGAAAAGTTTCCACAACTCTGAGGGTACCCAGCCCAAGTTTGAGAATGGGCCTCGACACCAGAATCAAGGGTCTAGATTCTCAAATATTGTCTGCTGTTGGGAAGACGCCTGTGGACTCCGCGAGGAACAGGACCCACTCTTCCCACTAAGCTCAGTATAAATCTGATCAGGCGAAACTGCTTTACACAGTTTCATCTTCTATAAACTAAAATAAAAACTTAATTTGCAATTAATTTTTGAATTTGCAAATCAGTTTATTAAGGAAAAACAAGGAAACCACACATGGACAGCAGATCAGACTTCAACAAGGCCATACAGTCTTTGTACGCCCTCTCTGGGGGACAGACCCTCCTTCTGAGCGCCAGCATAGTCTTAACTGTAGCCCAAACTTTCTTAGTAAAGTGGTTTCCACACAGTCAGATTAAAGACATCTCTACAGCAGGGCTATCCTGCCTGTGGGCACTCACCTGGGCACTCTTGACTAACTGCTTTGTGGCAGTTTTCAGAGACCCCATCCGTCACACATGGTATGCACTTTAGAGTGATGACAGACCACTCCTTGCTGCATTAGCTGCATAACCTTAGAGAACCGGAAGGATGTCTGGACCAATGAGCAATGAAGCTTCAGGCTTATGACTATGAGATAGTTCCCTGAGCAGGAGCATCTCAGCAAAATGTGGATGGCTTATCAAGGTTACCAACGGTCCAAGTGGTATATCAACAAGCTGATGAGCTTTTCCAGAAGATGATCAATGGAGAAATCATTAATTGCCCCAAGAGATCCAAGGTGTGCTTCAGAAAGTGATGGAAAACACCAAGACCAAGGATGAACAAGTTTTTAAGACAATTTATGGAAAACAATTATTTTCCCAAGACCATCAGAACAAGTAGCAATTGTTCAAGCTGCACATAAGGTTGTCGAGCATGGAGGCCTGAGGAAGATGACCAACCGCATTTGCTAGTACTATTGCTAGGAGTCTGTCAACTACAATGTGGCCAAACATCTGGTTTGCTGTGTGGAGTGCCAGTTGCACAAACCCCACAAGAGCACAACCAGATATCAACTGGTCCGCCCTGGATTTGCCTAGTGTATGGTATCCATTGATGTGATGAGACCACTGACCATGAGCACAGGGGGGATTAAAAATATCATAGTTGTGATCAACCATCTGACTAGATGGGTCAAGATGAAGTCCCTGGCGAAAGTGGATGCTTCAAGCACTGCAAGGTTTATCCTGGATCGAGTTGTATACCACCTCTTTCTGCTTGACATCAATTTTGAGCGATTTTGAAAAAAAGAAACAAACTGATTTTCCACTACCGCCTCACCACACCAATTTCTAAATTTATGTCCTCAGATCCACCACCTGCTAGCGTTTACCGCCTAGCAGGCAAATGCATGCAGACTGGCTCATCCAGTCTGCCAAATACATCCATCCACTACGTTCCTTGAATGGACCTAGCACTGAACCTTGCACGAGTCCATCCAACCCACCCCCACGCCCTATCCCTACCCTGATCCAATTTTTGCTTTTGCCTCCACGTTGAGTAAGACATCTCTTCCCGTACACTGACAAAGTAATAATTGAGATGGCAACGGCCACCTTTGTGCCAGCAGGTTTTTTGAAATCCACTTTTACAAGGGCTATTTTGATATTGAATTCCCCACCAAAGAGGACGCAGCCACTGAAGCAGCAACGCCATTAATATAAAAAAACACCCACATTACCACCACCCAAACATGCGTCCCAGATGATACCACACTTGTGGTAACCTTTGCGAACTTTTTCTTGCATCTTCCCCATAAACACTTTATGAGGAGTTGATGTCAGGGCAGTCCACTTACAGCGAAAACCCTATTCTCCAATTCATTGTCCCAAGTGGTGCTGAACGCCTCGTGCACCTTGGGCGATGGACACCATTACCTCCCACCAGATGAACATGGCCCATCACATCCCACCGCATGCCTATATCCCATCTGCACCTGACCATTTCTTTTGAGCTCACACCAACAACAGTCGCACAATTTGCCCCCTCTGCTATGAATTGGACCTATGAAAAAAGCATGTCAATATAATTCACACCCTGCGAATATGGCCAACTCAACCCATGAGTCCACACCAACAGCGTTTGAGTGGGGATTTTGGTTGCCCCCACCTCACAGGCCATGCACTTGAATCAGAAGCGAAATCTAGCACCTCAAACCCAAGCTGGCCAATGAACTCCCATGCCAACCAATCAGGTGCAGGTTTGGACCAATGTTTTTTTAGTACTAGATGTTTGGACCAATGTTCAATCCAGAAAATCTCACACCCCATAACCTACCCAACCAAAGTCACATACTAACATATCTTCCCAAATCAACCAAAATCCCTGGAACTTATTGGAGGAATTGACTGAATCTGGTGAAATTACCCCACCATCAAGTTATATAATTAATTCAGTAACTTACCTGAATTCAGACTTTGATATCCCAGCCCCAACCAACTGATATGTCCCCAAACCCAAGGCCACCTTTTTCCAAAGTGACCACCAGCTTGCTAAGGTTGCGGTGGCCTCACCCAATAATCCCTATTTTCACATATTGTGAGAAAAATCTGCCACGGAATTTAAAAAGGGCTGCACCCTCATTGTTCCCCTCCATTTTTTCTCCTACTGCAAAAGAGGAAATCCAAATCCTCTACAAAACTTCCACCACCGCTATCAAGCATGTCACTGAACTGGAAGATTTTTCCCCATCCATATTCATCACAAGAGCCAACACTGCGAAATTAGGAGTACTTCTCGATGTGCATCCAGGCTGAACACCATGTTGCCAAACTCATAGAGGCTTTAATCTAGGCTCAAATTTTTGATCTTAACAACTATCTACTCCACCTCAACCATCATCCCACGGATGCCCCAACCCCCCTTGCTCTCAGCATTGATCCGCCTTTACAATGCTGAGCCTGATGATGATCAGCCCAATCCCCCTCCCCCTCTGCCATGATGGGATAAGCGACTCACTGGTATGCTACCTGGTAGTTAATTTTCTATTTCTTTTTGTGTCTTGTTGCCCAAAAAGGGCGGTCAATTCATATTTTTTAGTTGGTTTGGTTTTGGAGCTTCAGTTTCAGTATTGTCCGTCCCCTAGTTGGCTTGCCTAAGTTAAATAAACAAGTTGTATAATGCCATGGATGCCCACAAGTCTTGTTAATTGACAATGGAACAAATTTCACATCCCACATGATCCCGAGTTTGAATAAGATTAAGGGGATCTGAGGAGCCATGTCAGTACCCTATTAGCCAAAGATAAACGGACTGGTAGAAAATGTCAATGGAATGTTGGACATGATGCTGAGGAAGCTGGTTGCTGGGAAAATTTCCACATGGGGACATACCTCTGTTCAGTGACATTTTCATATTATCAGTCACTATATGCAATGGGAAAAACTCCATTTTAAATGTTGTATGAAAGGTTGGCCGCGTTATCTCCAGTTCTATATTTGGTGGTTGAACTAACATTGGGGATGAGTACTGAGCAGTACTTGTTCTGACTTATGAATATTCTGATCAAGATGCAATCACAAGAATTCAATATGACCTTAAAGAAGAAAATCAAGGCCAAAACGATGGACAATGAGAACCAACTGGCATTATCTAAATACTAGATAGGTTATAAAGTAGCCTATTGTGATACGCATAATTTTGGAAGAAGGAACAAGCTGGATGTGTTGTGGTCAAGTCCATTCAAGATTATTGCAAATATGGCAATGGACGCCTATTCCATCAAGAATCACTTGGATAAAAAGATTATGAATCAGGTCCATGCTATATATCTAAAGCAGTGAATCAATGAAAAAAATAATAAGAGTGTTCCCAAAGGACTGCTGAACCATTGAGATGGTTATGTACTGGCATTTTTGGTTAAATATTAAAAAAGGGCCGCTGAACTAAAACAAATGGTTAAGTCTAAAAAAAAATAAGACCTCTAAACCATGAAAGCTTGTAGGTCAGATTATACCTAGGAACCAGTTTGGGGGTGAATAAAAAGAATGTCCACTGAACTGAGTGAAGGTCATGTCCCATATAAAAAGAAGAAAAAATAAAATATTGATAAATATATAGGATGTATATAATAAGATATATATAATAAAACACATAAAAAATCATATTTTTTATATTTTTATTGGTTATCCTTGAGTTGGGATGATTTAGCTTTGTCGCCTCTTGGGGGAGGAGGATGTATGGCAGTAGGAGTGAATAAACCGTTGAAATCTATTTGAGCTTTGGATGCTAGCAAGGGCTAGACCTATTTGAAGCCAAGTTTGTTGAAGGGAGGCTGATCCCTGAGAGAACACAATGAGGGGAAGCGAAATTAAGATGACAGTACTTGCCAATTGTGATGCCCAGAATTGGGAGGGAAGCAACAGAACAAGAAGAGGCAATTAGAGAAAAACCCCGAGTAATTCCAATATGGCACCAAAGCCAGAAGATTGGTATTGGGCGCTTGCCAATGGTCTTTGTCAAAAACGTTGGACATTTGAGCCAGCATTGAGCAAGGGATACTAGGCGGGGGTTGCCAAATCATGCCCCCAATCAGAGCCATAAGGGGAAGGTATTGATGAGAAGTGCCAGAAACAAGATAGTCATGCAAGGAGTGGACGGCATTCTGAAGACAATGGCTATGAGCTTCTTGGATTCAAAAACAAAACAAATAAGGGAATTTGGGAGAGGCTGGAAGCTTCTTGGTTCAACTTTGAAGACCTTGGCCCACAAAACAAAGGGCATAGGCTGCAATGTCTTGATCTAGGATGGTTGTGAGATCAGAGGGGTTCAGAGCTATGGAAAGAGCCTCAGTTACTTGGGTCCTCAATTCTGTGTAGGGGGAGCTTGAAATGTTCACAATTTCTGATGGCAAGTTTGGTTAAAAGAATAGCTGGTTTATAAAATTGGCGAGCAGAAAGAAGAACTCTGGAAGCAAGTCAGATCTGGCACAAAATTTTTGATTAATATTGGAGGACATTGCTTCAAGAGGCTTTATGATAATAGTAGGAGTATCAGCAAAAGGAGCCAAATCCAGGAGAGTATTGAAGTCCAATTTGGGAATTGATGATAGAGGAAGAATTGGGTGCGAGTCATTTGAGATGGTCACTACTCTGATTTTGTTGGGGTTGGATACCATTACCAGTAGCTCCGCAGAAGGACTGCCTATGTGTGCTTGACTGGGAGTATTAGTCCTAGGGGGACCATAGAAGAGATTTCTTCGCGCAAAACAACTCATTAATTGGAAGATCAAAGCATCTTTAAAGATAGACTGTCAAGATAATGCTGGTATTGAGAATCCAAATTTGACATATGAGCTGGATGATAGGGGGATGTTGGACTTTTTATAATAGTTGACATTAGAAACTTTAGTATCACTCTCTCTCTGATTGGCGTAACTTTCCAAGAAAATTAATTTCAGTAAATTAAAAGCAAACACTTAATTGCACACTGAAGTCTTGCTACGATGTTGTCAGATCCCCCATCAACTGTCTCAGTGTGGGGCAGTGGCGAAACTCCCCCTCCATTTTCCATCTGACAGGAAAACGCGCTCATACTGGCTCGCCCAGTCAATCCAAACCCCTGGGATGATTCATCCCTCACAAGGATCTCGATGCCTATCTCACCTGAACCCAAGCGGTGCCCCGCTGCCCCCTGGTGCTCCCTTGGAGCAACATGCATTTCGGCCTTAGGGTCAAATATGGGAAATTCTTCTCTACAACGACTAAGACATTATAAAAATGGCTCAGGTGGTGATGACACCAGCCTGTTTTATTGACTTCCGCCCCTATAAGGGGTACTTTGATCTTGGCTTCCCCTGTGAAGCTGATGCAGCCACTGTGGCAATGGTGCTGTTAATTTTCAACAATATTCCCCTCCCAACAACTTGGACCTGGCTCCCAACGGACACCACCTTGATGGTCCAGTGCGCGGGTTTGCCCACCCACCTCCCCCCTGAAGTGCTCCACCAGGAGCTGATGAAAGGTTTGGCAGCCTATGGCTCCAACCCCATCTTACAATTTATGGTCCCAAATGGGGCCACACGCCTCGCTGGGCCTTGGTCATATGCCACAATCAGCCCTGAATTTATGAAAATTTCTTTGGCTAATCCCCCTCATGCCACCATCACATCTTCCCTCGACCATCTGTTCTGGTCCCGCGTTGAGGGCGGATGGACGATTTGTCCATCTTGTTTTAAGTTAGACCACTTGAAATGTAAATGCCCATAATCAGAAACTTCCACCGATGCTGAAAGTTTGCCTGATGCCCACCAATCCGCTGACCACCCCACGCCAACTCTGACATTGGGTATGATCCTACCTTCCCATCCTCCAATGCCTGATGCTGCAGCTGCACCTACAGCCACCAATCAGCACCCACCCTTCCCCAATGCCACAAATAATTTATCCAACCAAACATCAGATTGGATCCCAGTTCAATCCCATGCATCTGCAAATAATTTGAACAAACCTCAACCATACGCTGATTCCCCAATCCAATTCAACCAAAATCCTTGGAAATTATTGGATTAAATTGACAAATCAGTTAGCGTCGTTGAAGAACTGATGCTGCAACTCAAGTGGCTCTGTAATGCAGAATGGGATGCAAAATTCCCACCTCAAAAATATATCCCACAACCTAACGCCAAACCGTTCTACAGCGACCACCAGCTTGCAGTAGAAGCAGCCGCCACACCAGATTGCCGTCCACTTTGCAAAGCGGCCACCAAATCTGTGGCTGCGCTCACAGGAGGAATTCCACCCCCCCGTCATCCCCATAAATCTTACTGCCCAAAGTAAGATCAACGTGAAAACTTTATATAATAACGTCACTGAAGCCATCCAGAACGTGGTAACAGTAGCACGGAATCTGAAAGCAAAAATAACCTGAACCAACATTGCCATGTTTGTTAAATTCCCAGATGCCCGCCTCAAAGCTGAAGATGATTTGGTCAAATACATCGTTAGTATAATGATGGCTGGCAACTATTCAGAAGTTCCAGTCATCAAGGATATTGAACCCCATGCCGCCAATGCCCCCACACCCTTACTATCTGCCTTAACATACACCCTACTCTGGAATGAGATGGATGCAGCCAAAGATGAGCCCCCCAATCCCCCTCCCCATCCACCATGGAGGGATAGCAGTATTTGCTACCCACCTGGTTGGATATTTTGTTAGGTACAATTCAATTGATCTATCCATTTTGGGCGTTTCATTTGAATCGTTATTTTTTATTATGATTTTAGTTTTAGTTTGGTAATTTCCATCCCCTGGTCAGCTTACCTCAGTTAAATAAAATAGAATCTTTAGTATCAATTAAGCTCTAATTTTGGAGAAATTATCCCAAAATTAAAATGAGATAAGCTATATAAAAATATGTAAGAATGATATGAGCAAAAAGGTTACTAAGAGATAATAACAAGAGCAATTATATTATCATTCTTAGTTTTGTCATGAGACAGACATCAATGGTGGTAACCTCCAGTAAAGGATGAGGAGGGAGATCAGGAAATCAAGGATTCTGGACCAAGATCTTGAATATGACAACATGTTGTAACCCTGACCAGGGAAAACTGGCTTTTTGAAACTATAATCATCATGAGTTAATCAATCAGCCCAGCAAAACAGTGGGTTGTGAGAACCGTGCTCTGAGGAGGCAGTAGCAAGAAAGAGAATGAAGAGAACCACATGTTTAGGGTTGTCCTAGCAGCGTTGAGTACAGATCAGCTGTGCTCCTCTAGAAACCAAGAAATATTTGACCTGGTCCAAGGCATTATTCTCCTGTCCTGATCCTATTCTTGCTGGAAATCTAGGTAAGATGAGGCATGATTTGGTATTTTTTCCCACCTTTCCAGCTGCCTAGGGTACCTGTGGATCGCTAGAGATAATTCCTGTTTGCAAGTGAATTGGATATTAGTTGACCTCAATTCAGGTTAATTATGTTTGGGAGATTTTAGGTAATTTACCAGGTTCAGATCCATTGGGATCAATATGGGTGAATGCTTAAGATCTCATCGGGAAGATTTTTCAACAAAATGGGGGCATCTGATAGTTGATTGATAATTAACTATCAGGTGTACTTATTAGGATTGGTTGGGTTTCATCACTGACTAAAAAAGGAGATTAATGAGCTGTTGCGAGGTGAGTGACTCTTTGAATTATCAAATCAATCAGCTGGTTCATGACCTGCTATAACGGGTAAAAAATCACATTACCTAAGCATGTCATCAGCCAATTATGGTTAGTTCTTTGTGATTGAGCGGGATGTGTTAAGAACACGTTTTCTGGCTTTTTCCATTTTAGTTCTTGAGGGTGTCCTATGGAGTAATCCTAACCAGATGGAGAAGACCATTGCTGGTGAGGCGTCAGAGGGAAGTTAAATGGCAATGGCTTCCATTTCATGGTTGAGGCGCCATCTGAGGGTTGGGTGCCAAATTTCCTCTATAAATTCCCTAATAATTCACATTAATAAAAGAGATAGAGATTAAAAGGATCATTATTGTTTTAATTTTCTATTCATCTTCAGTAAATTATGTTGTTGTTTACATAATTGTGGACTCTTTTGTCATATAAAGAGTAAGGATTGAGGTTCTTTAGAAGAGAAGCTGAACTTAGTCAGGAATATCCGCAGACTCAGCGTGACAAGAAGAGAGACCGTAAACCTCTAATCTGAGAGTGGATTAAGTTAGGCGGATCAGGGAAGAAGTCCCTATAGTTAACATCAACAGTAATTCATGCATAATTACAGGTTTAGGATTAGGCCATATTGGGTTTATCTATTCAACTACAGATAATAGTCATCATACTATTATCAATCAACTATCAACTACCATCAGACAATACAAATCGTGCACATATAGAACCTGTGCAGTTAACAGTTGGGAGCTATCAGTCAGTGAAGAACACAGGATTGTAACACTTGGTACTCACGAGAAGAGTAGCCCACTCCCAATTTTAACATACTCCCAGTCATACACTTCTGACCATACTTATATGGGAACCATTTCACCATCATCAAAAATCATGCTTCCTTAAGGTGGCTTCAACAAATGAAAGATCACAACGGTCAAATTGGCCATGTGGTATCTACTGACTTCAAAGCTACAACTTTATTTTCATGCATCTTGTGGGCATGACTCACCAAAACGTGGACAGGTTATACAATTTTGGCCCATGTGTTATTTTTACCTGAGGAATACTGCTTATACAATTTGATTGGACAGTCAGAACATTTGGAAATGGAAATCCTTGAAAACAGTAAATGTATTGTGGATGATGGCACAAAACACTCAGATATATGATGGCATGCTATATAAACAAGTCAATAGAAAATAGTTGCCCTACATATAACAATTTTTGTAAACCAGAATTATCCTCAAAGGTATAAGCCTTAGGAAACGCCCCTGCAGCTAGACTGGTATAAATCTCCATTTTAAACAAAAAAGGTGAAAATATGGCAGCCTTCCATCTCATCGCCCTGGGATTTAGCCCATTTGGTGGATGAGAGATGGGTAACAGTGTATCCCCTGTGTATTGCGCCCTGTCCGCCCCTGCTCAGCACTGAGGAATTGGTGGGCAAAATCATAAATTGTTCCAGGAAATGGTGGAGGGTAGAAGCCAGCACCAGAGGAAGGCAACTGGCATGCGCCACATGAGGGGGTATTCACAGGTTTGAGTTCTACCAGAGGAGGCCAAGTCGCATTCCGCTGAAAATAAAGAGTTTAAGTTATTTTCAGGTTTGAAGATTCCCATCTTTCAGGTTTCATAAGAGTTGGTAATGAGCTTGTCCCTGACAGATACGGGTGTGCCTAATCTCTTTTCTACTCAATGGAGCTAGATATATGTGGCCTGGCCTGGGCACAACTTGACATCTGCCACAGACATTGTCATCATTGCATCAAGCAAAATTATAGTGAAATTAATGGTCTTGCTTGCAAATTTGTTGTTAATCTGACCAGGATGGTCAGATCCAAGTTGGTATCAAAATTCATGTAGATTGACAAAGGCCAGAAATGCATTATGAAATATTCTTGACAGTAGGGCGCTTAGCTTAAGTCCCCATTTAGTGAGTGTATATGGCAGCAGTCCCCCACAGGTAACGCTTTTGCTCCATTTTTCCATTTCCATCATTTTTGTTTTAGGTAAAATTCTTAAAATTTTCCAAGTTAATTGGTGAGTTGAAGTTCTGCTGAATACTTAGTGGTAATGATTTCATATTTTGGAAATCCCTGGTTAGACATTGAAGCTACCTTTTTTGTTTTCCATCCATCAATATGGATGTGTACAAAAAGTAATCTGGCTGGGTTCTGTATGTTCACTAACCCAGAGTATCAGGCCAGTCTTATTATTTAATATCACGCTCATTAAAAAAGGACAAACCCATGGGTGACATGAACGCAGTAAAAAACTTATAAATGGCTAATATTTTAATGCTACTGGGACCAAATTCCTGAAACTATTCAGGAGGTTTTAGATGCATGATTGGCATGCAGAACCCAGGATTGGGAAAACCCTCACTGTCATCATGAATTTGTAGCCCCCTCTACTCTGTTTAGCATCATTAGTGTGGATGTTTTAGGGCCCCTATCCATGGGCTTCATAGTCACCGCTACATTATACTAGCCATTGACCATCTCACATAGTGGGTTAAGGCTTCTCAATTCTGCCACTACTGCTAAGGCCACCACTTTGTTCCTATTTCATTCATTTTCACCCAACATAGGCGATCCAGAGTTCTGCTCTCAGGAAATGGGTTGATCTTTACCTCCCAAGTTATCCAAGGGTTGACCACGCTATTTAATACTAACCAGCACTTCACTGCACCTTATAACTCTTCTACTAATAATGCAGTGGAGCGTTCAAATGGCACCCTTGTTTCTATTCTTTGCAAAATGGCCACCTCAGACACCATGAGATGGAATCATTACTTGCCATCTGCCTTATTAGACTATTGGATCAGCTACCACTGAGTGATTAAAATGTACCCCATTTCAGGCCCTATAAAGTAGGGAGCCCAACATCCCAGTAGCGTTCAGCCTTTATTGGACTCCGTATCTCCAATACTGCCAAGTTGACTATGAGGGTGGTAGTCAATGACATAATCAGGTTACAAGCGCTTGACACCCAAGGTCATCTGAATAATCACTAGGGAGACTTGCAATAGAACACCTAACATCCAACTCTCCCCTTGTTTAATATTGGAGACCTTGTGCTTTTTTACCACCATCGCCCTTTTGGGCGTCTCAATAAGCTGGACACCATCTGGTTGAGGTCCTCGCGCGTATTTTATAAGATGGCTCCAAATACTCCATAGCAGATGTCATCCAAGGCACAGTTGTTAACTGCGTACATGCTAGGTTCCTGGTCCTTATGCCACCCTCCACCAGGATCTTGAGGTATGCGATGTCAGTGCACATACTAAAGAACATCCTAGTTTATCTTGGGATCATGCCAATAAATTAATAAACCGTCCTCCTCCAGAATTGAGCCTCTAGATTCAAATAGATTGTTGCCAAATGAGTCTTTGTTCCTTGAATGGCAGGTTTAATGAAGGAGATTCAGGAATTGTTACCCAATGAGAATACGTCTTGAAACCAGAGACCTTTATCCATATGCTCTCACTCAATTAAAGGACAACATTCCCAAAGCTGACCAAAGGAAGTGGCTGCATCTCAACCTCTGTACTGGATGGGAAGTAAAGATTCTGAACAAAGAGGATTTTAGTGCCATATCCGCCACATGACACCTAGCTGCCCTATAAATATTAAAAGCTTTAAAAATAAGATTTTTGTATATCTTCTTAGCAAATTTTAGACTTAATTTTACCTCTTTGCATTGTTAAAAAAGAAATAGTATTACAATTTATGATAGTTCATATAATCCAGATCCTGAAGAAGCAAAAGTGCTACGCCATTACCTCTCTACAGCCATTCCAATCAGCAAATCCATCACGAAGACAACTTGTGACTTCCTTCCCCTACTGCTCAAAGAACCCAGAATTATTATATTAATCTTTTACTTGGTAAAAACATGAAATGGTTGTTTAAAACTTCATTATGGTTAGCATCTGCAGAAATGGCTTTAAGTGTGTCAACAAAAACATGATTGGTTTGAGGCATATTAGAAAATGTCAGCACAGGTAGCCTCACGCCCTATGCTGACCCCTCTTTTGCCTTTTCAATTTGCAAGTTGAGTACAGCAGTGTTTAATTGATTTGGATGCAGTAGGTACAGGTGGGTTTATTCCAATTCTTTTCCACCTTTCCTTCCTTTTCCACATGTATATGTGGTTGAGTAAGGTTAGATAAAGAAGTGGGAGCATTCATAAGAGCCACAAGAATTTTTAAGTAGATCTTCCTTAATTTTGAGAAACAAAGTGTTAGACTGCTTCATAGAAGTCACGTGTAACTGGAGTTGAGGTCTATAGCTAAAGCAGAAAGTACAGCAGTTATAGCATCTTTAAGGGTAAATTGGTTGTTAGTTGCCAATATCTGTGCTTCATAATAGAAGCAGGAAGCAAACTTGGGTGGAGTTTCTCCTTTAAGAATCAGATATTCATAAATGCTTGTTTCTGAATGTCAAGGGTATTATCACTGAAAATACTCTAATGAGAGCAATTTTGACTTCATTCCATATACTACATTATTGAAGTTAAGGTATCATCACTTATTGCATAATTTTGGCTTAAAAAAGTAAGAGTTTAATCTTCTGTCTATCTGAGGCTTCCTTCATATCATTTTCTTATACATGAATTAAAAATGCAACACTCCACTCACCTGTGGTAAACCTGTCTTAAAGAAGCTAATCATATTTCATTAACTGAAAGTATGATGTGTACACCCACAGGACAGATTTGTAGAATATCTGAAAAGGTTGGTTCATAGAGAGAAGCTCAGGAACCTGAAAAGAATTTCTATTTTGATGCATGCAATTGATATTTTGCAAAGTTTGAACTTGAGTCATCATTGATTATCTCAACTTTTCGCTCTCTTGGCAACAAGCTGAGGGTAAATTAATTATTAATTGGCTAATCAGAAGTTCCAGGTAGGACAACTTGGGTGGAACATAACTTTCTCTAGAGATTCAGAGGTTACTAACAATTCTCAGTGGCTGGAAAGATTTCAGTCCAAGAGAATTGTTTTTTAAACTCAAAATAAATATAGAACGTAAAAAGTATTATATTATGAAAAGGTTAGCACTATTTAAAGTACCAAGGGAAAATGAGGAATGTGATGAGTGTTAGGAGAATACCACATGTGAGGGTGGAAGGAGATTTAGGAATTCAGAATGTGATGGCAAAGTTCAGGTTCAGAGTTGGAGTATACCAGGATTCCTTGTTGAAGGCTGAGATGAGATTAAATAGTGGTGATAAAGTTAAGTGGTTACATTGTTTTGTTATTAGGAAGTCAATAAGTGATAAGGCATAATATGCGGTTTGAGGTAGTTAATGAGGTGAGTAGAGGATTTAAACAATGATTAGATCCTTATGCCTAATATCAGGATGAATAGTAGCTTTTCTCAGGCATTCTTCCCTATCATATCAGCTAGTGGAGCACTAATAGGGCAATTTATCCAGAGTTTGTTAGATTGTAAATTCGGCGTTGTTAAGAGAAATTGATTAGTTCTTGGCAATCTAAGAATATTAGTGATCTTTGGAATTAGGCCTGATAACATTATAGATAGATTATCAAGAAATATTGGGCTTAAACCCTGATTAAATATTGATTTAATTAAAAACTGATGTCAATAATAGTAATAATAGTAAATTTGACATTAATTAATATTTTAACCCTAAAGTTGAGGCTTCACCTATTATGAGAGAAGTCCAAGAGATTCAATAGAAACTTTTTAGTGTAGTTCTTGTAAATTATCTCAAGCTCAGTTTGTTGGGAAGCAATGGTAGCTTAGAGTTACTATTGTTAATTCTCTAAGATTATATATACTCCTTTTCTTATTCCAAGCCTGAATCAATAAATTGATAAAGGTGATAAGCACTATACAATCCTTTCTTTAGAGATTCTATAGTGAGGTTTGTGTCAACTGGCTTGCCGTTTCTATGTAGTTAACACCCTTGATAAATAGCATCTAATTCATGGTCTAAGGTATTAATTTTTCCCATAAATGATTATCCTTAGCTGGAGAGGGAAAGTGCATTGAGGGTCCATGGGGCCCAGGGGGGCAGTTAGTCCAGTCAATCCTTTGGTTCCGCTAGGACTTTCAGGGCTAGTGGCCCAGGAGGCCTTATTGCTAAATCTAAATTTTGGATCATCGCTTCTAATTGGTTGTTTTGCATTAAGGCGTATTCATTACTTTCACAAATTTTAGCAAGTAAGTTTGATGGGCAGATCTTAACTGACTACAATATGGTTGTAGGTAGCAGAGCTTAACTGCTTTGTAACAGTACTGGTAATTTATACTAATCTCAAGGCCACCTTCTCACATAAACAATTAGCTACCCCAATATATAATTGGGTCATCTGGTATTGGACTAATAAAATCTGCTTTAAATTTTAGCTAAAATGGCATCATGTTTGTCTTGTACCTCTGCGGTGGCAGAGTTGCAGTAATCTATCATAGAAGTGTGCAACTCTTGCAATTAGGAGAATAGTCATAATTTTCTGGTGATGAATCCCCAAGATTTAAACTAAAATGATGGATTTCAGGGTGAACAAATAGATGTATATTGATCAGTCTAGGTGATATCAACTTTTGAGTTTGCTAAAACAGGTGAGTTATAAAGGCTTACATATTAATAGCAATGGTAGAACTTTGATTTTGGTGGGTATTATCATCAGGTAAGAGAATAACCATAAATAGCTGAACAATAGTCTCAGTTACATCAAAATATTGAATATGGTGTACTTAAGTGAACCACCCAGGTTTTCATTTACCAGATGCCTTATGTTTATTTAATTGAGGTAAGCTGACCAGGGGATGGACATTACCGAACTAAAACTAAAAATCATAAAAAATAACGATCCAAACAAAACGCCCAAAATTGATGGATTGATTGAATCATACCTAACAAAATATCCAACCAGGTGGGCAGCAAATACTGCTATCCCTCCATGGTGAATGGGGAGTGGGGATTGGGGGGCTCATCTTCAGCTGCATCCATCTCATCCCAGAGTAGGGTGCGTGTTAAGGCAGATAGTAAGGGTATGGGGGCATCGATGGTATGGGGTTCAATATCCTTGATGACTGGAACTTCCAAATAGTTGCCAGCCATCATAATGCCAACAATGTATTTGGTCAAAGCGTCTTCAGCTTTGAGGTGGGTGTCGGGAGTTTAACAGATGTGGCAATGTCAGTTCAGGTTATTTTTGCTTTTGGATTCCGTGCTACTGTTACCACGTTCTAAATGGCTTCAGTGACATTTTTGTGTAAAGTTTTCATATTGATCTTACTTTGTGTGGTAAAATCTTTGGGGATAATGGGAGTTGAATTCCTCCTGCGAGTGCAGCCACAGATTTGGTGGCAGCTTTGCGGAGCGGATGGCAATCTGGTGTGGCGGCTGCTTCTACTGCAAGCTGGTGGTCGCTGTAGAACGGTTTGGCGCTAGGTTGTGGGATGTATTTCCAAGGCGGGAATTTTGCATCCCATTCTGCGTTACAGAGCCGCTTGACTTGCAGCAATGGTTCCTCAACGACGTTACCTGATTCATCAATTTTATCCAATAATTCACAAAGGTTTTGGTTGAATTGGATTGGGGAATCATCGTATGGTTGAGGTTTGTTTGATTCATTTGTGGAAGCATGGGATCGAACTGGGATCCAATCTGATGTTTGATTGGATAAATTATTTATGGCATTGGGGTGGGGAGGAGACTGATTGGTGGCTTCAGGTGTAGCTGCAGCAACAGGCTTTGGGGGTGGGATAGGTAGAATTGTGCCATATATTGGAAATTGTACAGGGTGGGCATTGAATTGGAGGTCAGCGGATGAGTTGTCCAATCTGTCTGAAGTGGTTGAATAGAGGCACTTACATTTCAAGTGGTCTAACTTGAAATATGAAGGACAGATCATCCGCCCGCCCTCAACGTGGTCCCAAAATGGATGGCTGGGCGCTGAGGGAATAACAGTGCATGGCGGAATTGCCGCTGCAATTTACTAAATTTAGAGCTTATTGTGGCATATGCCTAAGGCCCAACAAGTCGTGTGGCCCCATTTGGGACCACAAATTGTAAGATGGGGTTGGAGCCATAGGCTGCCAAACCTTCCATCAGCTCCTGGTGGAGCACTTCAGGGGGGAGGTGGGTGGTCAGGACAGCAAACTGGACCACCAAAGTGGTGTCCACTGGGACTTGAGTCTAAGTTGTGGGGAGAGGGGTGCCCTGGAATACCAGGGGCACAGTTGCTGCAGTGGCAGCGTCGGCTTTGCAGGTGAATCTGAGGTTAAAATACCCCTTGTAGGGATTAAAATCGATAAATCCGGCGGGTATCATCACCACCTGTGCCATTTTGATAATGGCTTGGTCGTGGTATGGGAATAGTTTCCCATATTTGACCCTTAGGCCATAGTGCATGTTGCTCTGGGGGAGCACTAGGGGGCAGCGTGGTACTGCTTGGGTATGAGCAAGGTGGGCGTCCAGGTCCTTGTGTGGAACGAATTGGCCCATAGGTTTGTAATGACTGGGTGAACCAGTCCTAGTGCGTTTTCCTGCCAGACGGAAAATGGCGGGGGGAGTTTCGCCACTGCCCCACACTGGAGCAGCCGGCGGAGAATCTGAGGACATCAGAGTGAAACTACTATGGGTGAATTCAATTTGTTTTTAAATTTGTGTAACTTGGCTCGGAAAGTTACACTGAGTGGAAAGAAAAAACAGATGCCTTATGTTCAGTGGAGTAAATTGATGCCAAAATAGTTTTAACATCCAAGTTAGACAATAAGTTAAGCTGTTTTAGTTAGATAATACCAACCCGCTTTTAAACCTCAAATTTAGAGAAATCTAGAATGTGAAAAAACAACAGGTAAGCAATAATGAAAACCCCCAAAGTAACCTTTATTTTTATTTTAACATGATAAAAAATTCTGCAAGGTGATTCCTGGCATTTCACTGGCGTCACAAGTGCAACAAGGGAAGGAAAGAGCAACTGGGGAGGGTCAATGCTCCATAAGCTCAAGATTTTGTTTTTGTAACAAAACCTTGTCACTCCCTGACATTCCAGATAAGGCATTAGGTCTAAACGGCCAAGGAAGCTACAAAATTCTAAGCTGAGGTTCAGAATGGCACAGGCTCAACTTTTGAAATCGCCCTTAAGGGAGCCCTCCCCAGGCCATAAATTAAGCTCTTTTGAGCCTAAAGAATGTCTCAGTGAGGGCAAAACCTTGGTGCTGAGCTGACCTTAGCCAGAAAATCCCCTAGGCGTTTTGACTTGTGATTCAGAATCTGAATTATGTTTCGAAATGAGATATATGTTTTAAGCTGTATCGTCACATATGATTATGTTGGAATCCAGGATGGCATTGAAATTTCCAAGGTAACTTTAAATTAAACAAAATTTTGTTCAAGGGGTTCAAGCTCATGACTCCCATGGGAATTTACCATTAAGAAACACTGGAGAGATTTTCAAGGGATGAACTAGTTGAGTTATTGTTCATTTCTATTGGGAAAATATTAATTTGATAGTGATTTTTTCCACTCAATATCACTTTTATGCAAATTTAATAAAATTAAAGCAGAATTAAACAACTTCAGAAAACTGACATACAGCAAAACTTCAATGTCCTCAAACCCACCGCCCGTTGCTCCAAAATGGGGCAGCGGCAAAACCCCCCTAGCATCTTCCACCCAGTTGGAAAATGCTTTTTTACTAAATCTATCAGCCCCCAATGTTTTGAGTCGATATATTCTTTCCAAGGATCTCGCCCTCCACCTTGCACATTCCCAAGCGGTGCCTCATAGCCCCTTTGTGCTCCCCTGAAGCAAGATGTGATTTGGCCTCCAGGTGAATATGGCAGTTTTTTCCCTACAATGACAAACAAATTATAGAATTATCCCCAGGTGCTTATGCAGCCTGCAGAGTTCATTGACTTCCGCCCTTACAAAGGGGTGCTTTGACCTCAGCTTCACCTGTGAAGCTGATGCTGTAATTACAGCCAACTTCCTCTGGTGTTCCAGGGAACCCCTATCCTGACCACTTGCACCCATTTTCCTGATGACACCATTATTGTAGTTCAATTTGCAGGCCTACCCACCCACCTCCCCCCTGATACTTTATATAACGATAAATAGCTATATTGTTGGCATATGGCACCAACCCCATTCTACAGTTTATGGTTCCCAATGGAGCCAACTGACTCATGGGCCCTCTCACCTTTAAAACTATGCGCCTAATTTAAACTGAAATCGCCACATTGATTTCCCCTCACACTGTTATCCCCTCTGCCCCTGACCACCCTTTCTGGGCCAGAGTAGATAAAGGGCGCACCATCTGTAAGACATTTTCCCTCTCAGCTGAAGAGGAAGAATTTCTTGGGTCAAAATCATCCAAAAACGGGGAAATGTCAGCCATTTAAAAGTTTATGATGAACCTGAATGCAAATTTAATAATAAAAATGATATAATCGACCAAAAGACCCTGGTCAGTTCTCGGTGGACCCCTGAAAATCAGGGTAACACCATTTTCAAATCTTTTATGGCAAAAAACTAAAAATCGAGCAGTTGGATTACTCCAACCATGCAACAGACCTTGAGGCAACCATTGGAAGGTATTCCCCTAGCTATGCCCAGGTCCCTTCCAGCACCTAAGCGGGGACCACCTCCTTTTATAGGCATGGTGTGGGTCCCCAAGGTGTAAAGAATTTCTCAGATGGGGATTGGCTGAGGTATATCAAGTCATTACCTCATAGGTACATTTTGGCCAATAGCAATTCCCCGTCCATTGCTTCATCAAACAGATGTGAGTTTGGTAAGCCTCAATAGGCTATGATCGCATATTTTCTATTTTTAACCTAGGCTAAGCTATTCTGAACATATCCTCAAATACCCCTCAACCCTCAAAATACTTTAAATACTGAATGGTCATATTTTGAGTGGGATCGCCTCTTTTTCTTGCGCTTATAATAAAGATCATAAAAATCCAATTTTTTATTAGTGCGCTTTTTTAATTTTATTTAAATCTTTGTAAAACCCAGAGGCGTAAAAGCACCAGCAAGCCAAACACAGCTGGTTTCCCACAAAATGGTGCTTACTACAGGGAATCCCTGTTCACCAAAATAGTTGCTCTTGAAAAGCAGCTAGCAAGCGCTTTGTCCCGCCTTAAAGAATCTTGAGCCGCGCCCTTTCAAACTCCCCCTCAAGGACAATTACATCCCTGGTGAAGGAAGCATTGTTACCTTTTTGTACGTCTATGAAGCTGCCTTGAATGGTGCAACTGACAAGCAAAAGTTCAACACATCCTTCCTTGTTTAAGCCGCTTAGCACAATAGATAATAGTACCTAACCTGAACCATGTGTACACCTGGTCAGAGGGGAAGAAGTCTCTTTTGTTTGAATTTGGGTCAAAGCAGAGTCTACATAAGGAAAATCAGGCCTTTATGCGACTTAGCATGTATGAGGGTGAATCGCCTATTGCCTTTGCTGAACGATTTTACCTCGCTGCACAAAGGTTGTCAACCTCAAACATGCATACCCTTGATGATGCTATTGCCACCCTGTTAACTGGGTTAGCGTCTCAGCCTTCTCTAGCCAGGCATATCATCTCAGTGAAACAATATTTTAAAACCATCTGCGACATCAAAGAGGCTTTGTTAGATGTGGCCAAATTTCATTTATGTGCCATGACAAATGAAACTGAGGTGAATCCTTCAGCTCTCACCATTGAGGAGCTACCACCTGTTGAACAGTTGGGGGTAAGCCCACCTATACCTACACTCCCTGAAAAACATGCTTCCTCAGTGCGTCTTAAAATGTTTATTAACCCTTCTTTGTCACAGATTCGGCTAAGAAGAACTATACTGGGCTCCCAGTCAGGGTGCGCAAGCACCTAGTGGAGGGCCCAGGATGCCAAAGGCATAGCAGTCCGAGCAACTGATATGAGTGGGGTTCTATGGGAGACGTGAGGAAAGTAAAAATTCAGTAACATACGAAGGTCCCAAAGCAAACCAGATGGTTGCATTGGGGGCAACTGCAGGTCTTGTGGTGGGAAACCCCTAAGGCCAGGAGAGGCAGGGAGGATGATGACTCCTCCAGGGTTCACTGTTTCTGGCCTTTGGATTTGAGTAGGGGGGCTTGCGCGCCAGCGAGGAATGGCACAGAGGCCGCCACATGGTTAGAAGTGTGAGTGGAGGTATAGTAAGACCCACAAGAGGGGTTGGGACAGAGCTTTCCCTGGAGGGGGCGCTCCAGGTCTCACTAATGAGCTGAGCCAGCCGTGGCTGAGGCGGTTATATAAGCCCAGTTTATAAGCAATGGGGCGGGGGCGCTCAGGTGCTGCTCTAGCCGGGGAGCAGCTTTGGAGGACTCAGCAACCAAATGGATGGAAGGGTCTCAATTAAACGTATGCGTGGAAACAAACAAAGCAGCAGGTTCATTGTTAGAGGCAAGGATGATTATCATGTTTATGATCCACTGCTGAGTGCAGGGTCAGTGACTGGGTAACCCAGATAGCAAACATTAGTAGGAGGACTTGGGTGACGGCGCGTTTCATTGGATCAATTGGCAGAATTTTTATAAAATTAATAAAGCAGATGGAGGCCGCGGTAAGCTAGATGGGGGATTCAAATTTTATTAAACTAAAAAGAGAATGAACTGACAACTACCCCTGGCCAGGGCAGTTGTCTTAAGAACTGGGCTGAATGCATGAGGAAGGTATTGAGGGATTGGTCATTTGGGGGTTAGCAATGGTATTTGGTTGGCTGGCTCGGAGGGGGTAGGATGATGCTCCAGATTTTGGCAAAAGTCAAGAAAACTTTTGCAAATTTTTCTGGACTCCTGGGACCAAACCAAGTTGATACTACTGATCCGGGTCCTTGTCATTTGAGTTGGCTTGTTTGCATGATTTGGGTGTTCCAGATTCATCCCAGGAGGCAGGGGTCCTTGGATCAGATTATTTGCAACTCAAACTGATCCCTCAATTAGATTACTCATGCGATCTGAACTCCCTGGATCCATTTCAGAGCATTGGGCCAGGTGGTCTGAGTCATTTAGGGCCTGATTCAAGATCCAAGCCATATCCTGATCTGATTTCTGGTGCAGTCCAGTCCAGACCGGCTCACCCAGTCTGGAATTTGCAGGCCAGGCTCCGACGTTGGTAATTTTTGTTTTCTCAAAATTCTGATATAGTTTGTCTGGGGAGTGGGTGGTCCCAGGGGCCTGTCCATGCCCCCTGGTGTGTGCAATCTCCATGCAGACTCCTTCTATCAAACTTACTTTGGTTGAGGAGGGGGAAGAGGTGGGAATGGGATATCTTTGGGGGAAATCAGTCACCCAGCGCTCATCTATCACATGTGCTAGGTCGCCCAGTTATGACAGACGGTCCACTGGAGCCTTGTGGCCCCTTTTCATCTGGAAGGGGTGTTGATCCCTACCCAGTTGCAAGGGCTGGTCCCCAGGTCTTACACTACCCTTTCCTTTTTGACAGGGAGGAATCCATCCCAGGAGGCATGGACCAAAGCATAATTCTTGTGATGCTCAGGTAGCTTTATGGCAAGGATGGCTGCAATCTTCTGAGGAGGGTGGGGGCTGTCGGGTGGGAGGTGTGGAATTCCTCTATCAGGTCCTTGCAGTTTGTACAATCACGCGCGTTCACCTAGCTTCTCTCATATGAGGGTAACCTTTCCAGGCGACCAAGTACTGAACGGATTGGCGGGACCTCCGGGAAGCTAGAATGACCTCCACCTCCATTTCCTGGGATTCCCCAACGACGATTGGCTCTGGAGATGTTGTCCCTTCCCCCTTAAAGTAAAGGAGGGAGGTGTGGAAGACATTGTGCTTCTTACAGTGCGCGGTCAGTCTCAAGTGGTAGGCTCCATTGCCTAAATCCTTCTTGAACTTGAAGGGTTCTGAGAATTTGGCTGCAAGCTTGCGGGTGGGGGCTTTCAGGGGAAGGTTACAGGTATCTAACATGATAAGGGAACCAACTTTGATCTCATGCCCTGGAATGCGCTTCCATTTAGCGAACTTCTTGTGGTCCTCAATGGACTTTGTCAATTGTTCATGAACCAGGTTGTGCATCTCACGGAGAGAGCTTACGTGGTCCATGGCAGTGGGAACTGCTGAGGAAAGTTGGAGGCCAATCTTGAAGGAGGGGTTGTACCTCAGGGTAGCCTTAAAGGGAGTGAAGCTGGTTGAGGAATGGAGGGAGTTGTTGTATGCAAACTTTGCTAGAGGTAGATCCTTGGCCCAGGTTCCTTGTGAAGCCGTCACATAGCATTGAAGGTACTGCTCTAGTACCTTGTTCACTCGCTCGGTCTTCCTATCAGACTGGGGGTGGTAGGCAGTGGATCTGCAGGGCTTGATGTGAAGGAGAGTTAGCAACTCTTCCAAGAACTGGGACATGAACTAGGGTCCCCTTTCACTCACTATCTCCTTAGGGAGACCAAACATGGCAAAGACATGGTTGACAAATAAATTCGTGGTCTCCGCCGCAATAATAGAAGAGAGGCAGGGGATGAAGAGTGCAAACTTGGTAAACTGGTCCAAGACTACCATTATTGCATCTGAGCCACAGGAGGGTGGGAGCTCCACGATGAAGTCCACTGAGACTGAGGTACATGGCCCCTCGGCCTGCTGCAAAGGGTGTAGCAGTCCCTTCTTCCCAGAAAGATCCAATTTCGCTTGGGTGCAGGTGACACAACAAGAGATCCAGGCAGTATTGTCCTTTGAGGACCAAGGCCAGTTGTAGGTTCTCTTTATGAAATCCGCATACTTTTTGATACTGGGATGCCCGATGGTCTGGGGGACATGATGTTCCTCAATTTCACGGCTGCATAGTGAGGGGGAACCCAAACCCAATTTTGGAACCAGACTGTTCCATTCTGCAAAATATATGGAGCTTTCCTGTATCGCATGGACTCTAAGTCAGCAAGAAGCTCGATCCCTTCAGGGCAGCAGGTTTAGGAAGTGAGGACATGGAGGAGGAGCGGAGCATCAGGGTCCAAGTCAGCAAAGGATACAGTAGGGGGCCAATGAGAGGATATGGAAGGGGGGGCACTACAGTCATAAGGTCTAACAGGTCTTCCCCCTGTTGGGAGACAGGGAGGGTTTTGGCTGAGCATGTCTGGTAAAACGTTCAGAGGACCCTTAATGAATTCATACTTAAAATGGAACCCACAGAGGTCTTGATTTTTTTTTGAGTTTGCCAATGTCTTAGCTTCTGAGGTTTGCGGTTGTAGAGAAGTGCCTTATGGTCTGTCCATATGGTAATTTCGTGCTGGGCGCCATGCAAGAGGTATCGCCAGTGGGTGAGCAACTACACCATCGCTGCTAGCTCCTTGTCATATATCAGCCATTCTTGCTCTGTTGTAGTGAGCTTACGGGAGTAATAGGCCAATGGGTGCTCAGCTCCCTTGTGCTCCTGTATCAGCATGGCACCCACTGCCACTGATGAAGCATCACAGGCTACTATGAAGGGGTGGGAGGTATCAGCATGCTGCAGGATGGGGGCTGTGAGAAAACCTCCTTGATAGTCTCAAAGGCCTGCTGGCACTCGTGGGACCATTCAAAAGGGGCGTTTTTCCCAGTGCGGGGGTGCAGGGGAAAAGTTCTTCAAGAAGGTGATGGTTTCAAGAAAGCTGAAAAGCTGTTTTTGTGTGGTTGGGGTAGGCCAAGACTGAATATCCTCCAGCTTGCAGGAGGGGACGGCATAACCATCCTTCAGGATGAGATTCCCTAGGAAGGTAACCTCGTCCTTGAAAAATTCGCACTTGGAGGGTTTAGCGAATAGCCCTGCCTTGTGGAGGGCTGCCACTAACGCTTCTAAGTCCCTGGCGTGCTGTTCAGGGGTGGGGAAATGGACCAAAATGTCATTGATATAGGCCACCACAGATGAGAAGCGCAAGTCCCCCAACACGTCATCAATGAGGCGCTGGGAGGTGGCTGGCGCATTCTTCAGGCCAAACGGCATCACTATGAACTGGATAGCCCCAGCGAGTGCAGATGGCTGTGAGCTACTCCTGTCCCCTCGCCACCCTCACCTGATTAAAGGCGTTCACCAAGTCTAACTTCGAGAAGATGTGAGACTTGGCAATGGCCTTGGAGATGCTCTTCTCTAAGGGTAAGGGGTATGGGTCAGGGATGGTAATGTTGTTGAGTTGGCCATAGTCGACGCAGGGGCGCAGGGATTCATCTGCTTTCCTAGCGAAAACTATGGGGGAGGCGACAGGGGAAGACTTCTTGATGAGCCACCCCTTCTCTAGCATCTCGTCCAGCCAAATGCCCAAAGCCCTATCCTCTTCCTCTGTATAGGGGTAGAGGGGGCAGTCGATCTTAACTAGATCAACTGTCAGCTGAAATGTCAAGTCATTTCGGAGTGTGAGGGGAGCTTGGATGCCAGTGACATGTCGAAGATGGCCTTATATGGGGCTAGGAAGGAGGGAAAGTCTGGAGGGAGGTCGACTAGGATGGGGTCTGGTGGGGAGATGAAACCAAGAGATTTGCCCTGGGGAAGGTTCTTTAGCAAGGGAAACTCACCACACAACTTGAATTTGTGAACAACAAGGAGTTGGTTGCTAGGTTAATGTGAACTTGTTGGCAGCACCACCAGCCCACCCCCAAAATTACAGGGTAGAGCAAGTCCTGTACAGCTGAGAAGTGGTTGGTGAACCCAAAGTCATGAACTGAGAAGTGCAATGGACATCAGATGCAGTAGGACTTCATGGACTCTGACGAGGCGCCCAGGATGGATGAAGCTTCCTTCATCGTTAGGTCCAAGGACTGTGCCACTCCAAGGTTGATATAGTTACCCGCTGCTTTAGTGTCAAGGAGGTCTTGCACTGTGTTTTCCCCTGACTCAGATGGAAAGGAAATGGGGAACAGGAAGTACGCTTGGTCCTCTTTATTAGGATGAGCAAGAGAAAGGGCAGCGAGGAGGGGGCATGCCCCATCATCAAGAGATACTGGCCCGGCAGCAAAAGGGTGGGGTGCAACAGATGCGGGGTCTCTGCTACTTCCTTGTCCCAAATGGGTAGTTGAAGGTTAATGTGTACACCCACTCCACTCTCTTCAGGGGGAGGTGGGGTCACCCAGGGGGACGATTGCACCAAGCCAAGAAGACTCCAAACACTGGGGACCCAATGACCCAGCCTCCTGATCTGGGCTGGGGGCAGGCGGTGCTATAGGCAGGGGTTCCCCTGGGGGAGGTACCTGAGGCGGCCACCGAGGGGGAGCAAAGGGCAGCAAGTCCAGGGGGATGCTTTCCTTGGCTGTGACCACTAGCAGGGGTAGGTGTGGTATGGGGTACCTCAGGGGCGGCAACAGGACCTGCGGGGGTGTGAAAGGGCCTAGCCCCAATTGCATGGGCCACAGAGAATGAAATCTCTAAGGATCCAGGGAGAGGGTCCTAAGCTGTGTGGGCCGCCGCGGTGGGGTCCAAGGTAGCGCAGAATGTGGAGATGTCAATTTCAGCAGGGATGGGTACATTGGAGCCAGGACTGCAAAGGCCTCGATCAGGGAGGGTAGGTCCATGGCTGTCTGTCCCAAGGTAAACAGATGGAGGAGGCATGCCGATCTTGACTCAGGGGCCTGGACCGCCAACGTGACCAGTGCCAACAAGGGGGTGGGGTTGCCTAACTTGGCAACAGAGCGGAGCACTCCCTGACCCAACAACGGGCGTCCTCATACAGGGCATTGAGGAGAGCCATGCTCTGCTGTGCATCAGAGGGAAGTGATGATTTCCCACCATTGGCAGTGAGGCGCACCTGGAGCTCTTCCAGGATGCCCAGTTTTAATCAGCCACCTCATCAGAAGGGACGGGGGAACCCCAACCCTATTATGTTAACTGATGGAGTGGCGCTCGCCCCTGGAACTCAGCAGGGTGGGGACCAATTCAGTAGATCCTGGTGGCAGGCCCAGATGAACGAGGCCACCAACCAGCAGGAGAAGGCCAGGTCACAGAGGGAGAGCACTTTCAGAGTGTGGGCGTAGGTCAACGCTTTGCCCGTGCCAGCGAGAAGGGTGGAGAAGGCTGAGATTAGTGGTTGGTTCATTATGTCACAAATTTGACTAAAAAGAACTAGACTGGGCTCCCAGTCAGGGTGCGTGAGAACCCAGTGGAGGGCCCAGAATGCCAAAGGCATAGCAGTCTGAGTGACTAATAAGAGTAGGGTTCTATGGGAGATGTGAGGAAAGCAAAAGTCCAGTAAAGTACCAAAGGCCCCAAGGCAAACCAGATGGTTTCATTGGGGGCAACAGCGGGTCTTGTGGGAGCACACCAAAGGTCAGGAGAGGCAAAGAGGATGATGACTCCTCCAGGGTTTGCAGTTGCTGGCCTTTGGATTTGAGTAGGGGTGCTTGTGCACCAGCGAAGGATGGCACGGAGGCCACCATGTGGTTGGAAGTGTGAGCGGAGGTATAGTAAGACCCATAAGAGGGGTTGGTACCAAGCTTCCCCTGTAGGGGGCGCTCCAGGTCCCACTGGTGGGCTGAGCCAAAGGCAGCTGAGGCAGTTATGGAAGCTAAGTCCACGAGCAGTGGGGTGGGGGCGCTTGGGTGCTGCTCTAACCGGGGAGCAGTTTTGGAGGACTCTTCAACTGAACGGATGGAAGGGTCTCCATTAAACGGATGCACAGAAATGAATGAAGCAGTGGGTTCATTGTTGGGGGCATGGCGGATTATTGTATTTACAATCTGCTGCTGCATAACGAGGTCAAGCGACTGGATAACCTAGTCAGTGAACATCGGTAGGAGGACTTGGGTGACAGCACATTTTATTGAATCAATTGGAGGAAATTTTTATAAAATTAATAAGGCAGATGGAAGCCATGGCAAGCTAGAAAGGGGGATTCAAATTTTATTTAAGCAAAAGGTAAGGGAATGAACTGACAACTACCCCTGGCCAGGGCAGTTGTCTTAAGAACTGGGCTGAATGCATGAGGAAGGTATTGAGGGATTGGTCATTTGGGGGTTAGCAATGGTATTTGGTTGGCTGGCTCGGAGGGGGTAGGATGATGCTCCAGATTTTGGCAAAAGTCAAGAAAACTTTTGCAAATTTTTCTGGACTCCTGGGACCAAACCAAGTTGATACTACTGATCCGGGTCCTTGTCATTTGAGTTGGCTTGTTTGCATGATTTGGGTGTTCCAGATTCATCCCAGGAGGCAGGGGTCCTTGGATCAGATTATTTGCAACTCAAACTGATCCCTCAATTAGATTACTCATGCGATCTGAACTCCCTGGATCCATTTCAGAGCATTGGGCCAGGTGGTCTGAGTCATTTAGGGCCTGATTCAAGATCCAAGCCATATCCTGATCTGATTTCTGGTGCAGTTCAGTCCAGACCGGCTCACCCAGTCTGGAATTTGCAGGCCAGGCTCCGACGTTGGTAATTTCTGTTTTCTCAAAATTCTGATATAGTTTGTCTGGGGAGTGGGTGGTCCTAGGGGCCTGTCCATGCCCCCTGGCATGTGTAATCTTCCTGCAGACCCCTTCTATCAAACTTACCAGGATTGAGGAGGGGGAAGAGGTGGGAATGGGATATCTTTGGGGGGAAATCAGTCACCCAGCGCTCATCTATCACATGGGCTAGGTTGCCCAGCTGTGACAGAGGGTCCACTGGAGCCTTGTGGCTCTTTTCATCTGGAAGGGGTGTTGATCCCTATCCAGTTGCAAGGGCTGGTCCCCAGGACTTACATTCTTCTGAATCAGACACCTGTATGGTAGCGAATACCATAATTCCGCACAAGCTCACAAAAGCTGCTGTGCCTTCCCCTCCATCTAATCTGGTAAATGCGCGCCCTAAGGCTATTCAATCTCCTGTGGCCGTCTCACCTACCTCCATTTTAGCCTTGCCAGTTATTGAGAATACCCTTGGGGACGAATCTGAGGGGGTTATGACGACTTTGGTTACTATATATTGGGAGCCCCCACAGAGGTAGAGGTTCCTGATTATTTGAACGCTGGAGGAGTAGATGAGACCACCATACCTGAGGAAACGTACCTCAACCAAATTCTAGGGTTTCCCAAAGTTATTGACACTGCCAGCGATGGTGATCACTTCATAGCTAGCCTGATTCGACCTTTTCAGTGGGTCCATACCATAAAATCCATTCTGGATAAATACCCCAAGATTGATCAAAATCTAACCTCCACCTTTCGGCTCAAGAAAGTCTTAGCCTTGTCATCTAACTTTGGAGGCACCCTCACTAAAGTTGAAGTGGTCATTCAAAAAGTCCAAATAATGGCAATCCTGGACACTGGCTCCCCAGTCAACGTGATCTCCACTAAGCTTATCAAGAAGATAAAGCTAGCGCCTGACTTGGAGTACACTCAAGAATTTGGAACTGCAGGCCCCAACAATACCCGTACTATTGGGGTATACTATTCCCTTCCCATTTGAATTGGGTAGCTTATACTATCAGCCCTTGCTGTGGCTTTGGACAACAACGCATATGATATGCTCATCGGCACTCAATATATGATTGAGTATGAAGGAATAATCAACCTTATGGAAGGGGTCCTCTCATCACTCAACTACAAAGTCCCTTTAGTCTTAACCAATAAAGAACCCAACAAGCATGAATACTCTTGCCTGGTAGAATACCCCTTTTCAGCTATAAAGTTGCCTTATTTCAATTATGGCCAAAATGAAAAAAATCTGAATCAGTGGATGCTATTGATGGTATACTTTTTCATGCTGTAGATGAGGTCTTGATTAGTCCTGGTGAACAAAGAGTGGTTGACACGAAAATCACACTACAAATCCCACACCATTGCTGTTGCACCTCAAAAGTATTGAGATCGTTAGCCCCTTGGAGCCTCTTGTATTGCCTGGGATCCTAGACCCAGCCTACCAGAGGCCAATTACCATTCTACTGGGAAACATCACTGGCAAGGACATGGTCATACGGAAACACCAGAAGATTGGCAGATGCTTCCTACTCCCAGTAGAGAACATTGAACATATCCACTCCGTTGGCTCTATGGCGGATTTGGGCTTATCCATGGATAACCTGGTGTGTACCTTGCCCAATGTTCATATCGGATAAGCTGACCCCAGAGGAGTTGGAAAAAGTCCATATCTTGTTAGATGAATATAGTGACACATTCTCCAAATCAGATACCGACTATGGCCACATGAAGGGCTGGTGCCACTCCATTGATGTGGGAGATGCCCCCCTATTAGGTCCAAACCTTATCGCAAATCAAAAGTGAAGGAACAACAAATGAGGATGGAGCTCCAGAAGTTATTAGACGCGGGGTTACTCGTTCCTTCACAAATCCCTTTGTCTTCACCCCTCTTACTAATTACAAAGAAAAATGGAGGTCATTGAATAGTTATGGATTACCGCAAATTAATTAAAATCACAAAGAAGGATAGCTATTTTATACCTCGCATTGATGACGCCCTGGACCAACTCTCCAGACCTAATTTCTTCTTCACAATGGACTTGGCCAGTGGCTATTGGCAAATGGACCTTTCTCCTCAAAATCATGAGAAATGCATTCATTTGTAGTGAAGGTCTCTTCTAACCCACACGATTACCCCAAGGGTTGTACAACGCACCTGCCTCTTTCCAGCGTGCAATGGATTACATCTTGCAGAACCTCAAGTTAACTTGTGTCATTGTCTATCTTGATGACATCACGGTGTTCTCAAAAACCTTCAACGAACATCTTGATCACTTGAAGGAGGTGTTTCAACGGTTATGTAAGTCTAATATTAAGTTGAAGCCTTCAAAGTGTACCTTCTTCCAAAGTAAATTGGATTTCCTTGCTATTCCATTTCCCAAGAAGGAATTCAACCCATGCAGGACAAGGTCAAAGCCATCTCAAAAATGCCGCCCCCTAAAAGTCTATGAGATATTCAGGTGTTTCTAGGGATGATGGGGTATTACCATCAGTTCATCCCTAAGTTCGCCCAACTCAGTGAGCCCCTTGTCCGGCTATTAACCAAGAATATCCCTTTTTATTGGGGTGCTGAACAAAGGGCCGCTTTTGAGACGATGAAGCACTTTCTACATTAACATCCTATCCTACAGCACCCAGATTATAATAAACCGTTTATTTTGTTTACTGATGCCCCAGACTACGCTATTTGGGCCACATTAGCCCAATTGGATGAAAATGGTGTTGATCATCCAGTATCTTACTTCAGTAAAATGCTCTCAAAAGTGGAACGCAACTATAGTGTAACTGAAAAGGAGTGCCTTGCCGTTTTGTTAGCTGTGAAACACTACCGCCCTTTTCTATATGGGACCACCCTCACTGTAGTTACCAACCACGCTTTGTTGAAGTGGTTACAGAATATGAAGGATCCTACTGGCCAGTTAGCTCGCTGGGCTCTAAAGCCCTAGCATTATGAGATGAATATTGAACACCGTGCTGGAACCTGTCACGTGAATGTTGATGGGTTGACTCAGCTACCAGTCCGCCACTTGGATAATAGCAAGGCCGAGAGGTTACATGACCTCTTAATGACCCCCAATGAATGGGAGGATGAGGATGAGCCTGTACAGAAGATGTTAGCCTGTCACTCCCATAACACAAAAGTGCAGAATGGGAAGTTGTATAAACAGGTGGGGACTAAATGGCTTCCCTACCTTTGGCCCCTAGAACGCATAACTGCTATTTTAGAAGCTCATTCCACTCTAGGGCATGGAGGGGCAAAGAAAACTTATGAGTGGATTAAGGATCGGTGCTATTGGGATGTAATGATGGAATCTATTGTTGACATATTAGAAGCTTGACTTAAGTGTAAGAAGCAATCCAGTTTCAAGACTAGATATTAATATCAACCCACTACCCCTCAGCAGCCGTTTCACACCATCAGTTTGGGTGTAATAGGTCCCCTTCCTTAAATTACTGGTGAGAACAAGTTTATCCTAGTAGCTATTGATCATTTCACTAAGTGGTGGAAGATGTAGCTCTTCCTGCTCAAACAGCCAAGGCCACAGCCACCTTCTTACATCAGAATATTTTCTCTTGACATGGCTGTCCTCAAGTATTTCTCTGTGATAATGGAAAAAACTTCACCTCCAGAGTAGTAAAAATCCTGGCCACCTCCATGGGGGCTCAACAACTTTTCTCCGCTCCATACAATCCATCGACTAATGGACTGTGGAGAGAGCCAATGGAACCTTGGCATCCATCTATGCAAAATGGCCTCTTCTGATCCACTTCACTGGGATCAATTCTTACCCAGTGCTCTTATAGCCTACCATATTAGCTATCACCAGATTTTGAAAATGTCACCCTTCCATGTCTTGTATGGGCGGGAACCAGGAATACCTGATCTCTTAGTTAAAGATGTATTCTCCTCTAGAGTTGAGGAAACCAAGAAGGTCATGAGAAGATTGGTTCATTGCATCATTCAAATCCAAGCTTAGGCTATGACCAATTTGACAAAAGGGTGACTAAAGAAGGGCAGGCAGCAAATGAGAGCTGAACCCCCTACCTACATTCCAAGTATCTGATATGGTATTATACTACCATAACCGCATCTATCCTATAAGCGGTAAGCTTGGATCCATTTGGGAGGGTCCTTTCACCATCACTTATAAAAAGGTAATGAATATTCCTTAAAAATCTTAGCTACAGGTATAACTATCAATTGCATACATGGCCATTTCCTTTGACCTTATTGTCCCCCCAACATTCTTGAGGGGGATGATGTCAGACACTTGCCCTCTCAGCTGCAGAGGAAGGATGTCTTGGGTCAAAATCAGCCAAAATGGGGAAAAGTCAGCCATTTACAAGTTTATGATGAACCTGAAATTAATTATAATAATAAAAATAACATAATCGACCAAAAGACCCTGTTCAATTCTCAGTGGACCCCTGAAAATCAGGGTAACACCATTTCAAATCTTGTATGAGCAAAAAACCAAAAATCGAGCAGTTGGATTACTTCAACCATGCAACAGACCTTGGGGTGACCATTGGAAGGTATTCCCCTAGCTATGCCCAGGTCCCTTCCAGCACCTAAGTGGGGACCACCCCCTTTTATAGGCGTGGTGGGGGTCCCCAAGGTGAAAAGATTTTCTCAGATGGGGATTGACTGAAATACATTAATCTGTTACCTCATGGGTACATTCTGGCAAATAGTGATTCCCCATCCGTTGTTGCATCAAACATATGTGAGTTTGTCAAGCCTCAATAGGCTATGATCGCATATTTTCTATTTTTAACCTAGGCTAAGCTATTCTGAACATATCCTCAAATTCCCCTCAATTCCTCAAAATACTTTAAATACTGAATGGTCAGATGGTGAGGAGGATCACTTCCTGACTTTTCTTGCGCTTATAATAAAAATCATAAAAATACAATTTTTATTAGTGTGCTATTTTAATTTTATTTAAACCTTTGTGGAACACAGCGGCATAAAAGCACCAGAGAGCCAAACACATCTGGTTTCCCACACCATCTGCCCCAATTGTTTCAACCTGGACCAGTCAAAATGGCACTGCCTCTCCATAGCCCAAGCTAGAGCCCACACGCCTGACTCCTCCCATGATGCTCCCATTGCTGATCCCAAAAATTTTCTTCAAATGAGGCACAATCCTTCCTCCCCCTCCCCCAAGGTGGCAGCTGCAGCTGCCACTGATAAAGCCAATAAGGAACATACATGTCAAACCCCCGCTCTCACTCCAACCAATCAGGAGCAGCATGGACCCCAATAAATTCAAAAAAGAAACCCCACCCAGCCACAAACTTAATCCACCTGTATGCCAATCAACCTATCATCTTCAACCAAAATCCCTGGGATTACTTGGAGGAAGTTGGTGATTCAGGAAATCTTGTCCTCCAACTCAGTTGATGCCAAGGCCTTGAATTGTACCTAAATGCAGGATATGCAGCTCATTTTAACTTGGCACTATGCTCTACACCCAATGCCAATGAGTAACAAAGTGACCACCAACTCACCAAAGAGGCTGTTACCTCCCTGATTGTCGCCCCCTCTGAAAGGCCATAGCAAAATCAGTTGCAGTCTTGGCCAAGGGGATACCCATCCTTGTCCTTCCCCTCATGCAACTAGTACATAAAAAATAATTTCTCTGCATTCACCAAGTTGCTAACAAAACAATACAAAAATTTATGACATTTGTAAAGTTTGGCCCTCAAGACCTGCATTACCAGCAACAACATTGACACCTTCACCACCCTTCCAAAAGTTCACCTTGAGGCTGAGAAAGCCCTCTCCAAATATATCACCACCCTCCTCATAGCAAAAATCAAGCTTAAAGCCCCACTCTGCTACCTTGACCCCCATTTTGAGGATGCACCCACACCCATGCTCTCAGCTCTTTGCCATACACTGTCTGACAAAGAGGATGATGATGAGCCTCCCTGTTGTAATTTTGGACAGTATCACTAGGATCTGCCAGGCTATTCACACAGGTTGAGCCCTCTGAACAACGGACGGATGATGTGAAGATCATCAGTCCTTCGGACGCACTTGAAAATATATTTAATAATAGGAGCAATTGCCCCAACCTGTTCTTTTTGTTTATTTTATAAATACAGCTACATTTCGCTGTCCCGCTCATCTTTTCCTCAAAAACCTACCTAACTCAATCGCCCATTTCGCTTATATACATCAGCTGCAGGTGATACTATTTCTCATTGCTTGGGTTATTTTATTCCGCCGATTTTCCCCAAATTTGACTTGTTATTTTAATCCGATGTCGCCCTTATTTGTAGGCGATTTACTTCATATTCATCGAACATCAACATCACCTTATCGCCTTGTTACCTTATATAGAGGCGATCCAATAAACTCATTATATCCAATAAGACTTGTTATATCTCAATATCGCCTCAGCTCAAGGCAATCAAATATTCATAACTGATACTGTGTTCGGCAGTTTCCACCCGGCTGTCCCAAGACTATCATCCAGTCATATCAAAATCGCGACGCTCCCAATCCACACTCACCCCCCACCATAGACGCATAGCAGTTTACCGCATCTGACCTGGCTGGATCATTTTAGTTTTTTTCTTGATTTGGTTTGAATGATATGTTCATCTCTTTCTGTTCATTCAAATTTTAGTTTAGTATGAGTTTAGCTCCTCTGAGCTCAGCATTGTCCATCGCCTGGTTGTATTTCATTGGTTTATATACAAATATTAATTTGACAGGTGACTTGGGAGAGTGACCTGTCAGGGAGCACCACTTTTTGTTGTCAGATTTATGGGGTATGAAGGGTAATTTTTCTCTAAAGTATACCTCAATGAGATTGTAAGGAGTGATGACACTTAATCACTAAATAGCCAAATTCAATAGGTTATATTGTCCAGAGAGGGGCGGTGAAACTATAACGCTCTAGAACACTTATTGTAAAAACTAAAACCAAATCTCAAAGTTATCAGTATAGAAAGAACTATTTATTTTTCAGCAGGCAATAGTATTTCTATCTTGTAGAAGGGAATCAAATTTGTCAGGATATCATCACTCTGATTCAGCAAGATCTTTTCTAATCAAACCCTTTTCTTTGAAACCTTAGTGCATGTTAATTCAGAATTTAGAGGATTTAAATCAGCTGATAATAATGGTTTGAAGGGTCAAATCCCAACATCATTGATGAACATGGCAACAATTTTAAAGGAGCAAAATCAAATTGAAAACAAATTTTCTGACTAGGCAATAAAAATCATTTTTAAAAATTAACTAATTGAAGTCAGGAAACCACCCCTAAACCCACCTCATGACCCTGAATTCTTAACAACTGGGTGAAGGTGGGTATATTACCAACTACAATCACAGGGAGTTGGTATTGGGCCTCAATTTGAAAAATTATCACTTCTAACCAGTATTCAATTAATTGACAAATTTTATACTGGGACATTAAGATGGACAAGCACAGCAGCTTGGATTACCCTTATAAGGACTACCCGGTGTGCATTGAAGGTGAGAGACATTTTCTACCAGTATTTTGTGTGAATCAAATCTATAAATACTGGTCCCTAAAGTGGCTATTGCTATCTGGTGAAGAGTCACTGCCATATTTAAACCCATTGCAGAACTTAATTTTTATGAGAAGTATACCCCAGCAACTGGTCCAGCTCTGAGCCTTCTTGTACTATTATTGTATGTAGGTGGTACACTTGGGAAATTGTGGCCAAGCAATTGAGCTATAAGCACCCCATTACAAAGTTCTGGTACTAAAAATGATCAGGATTTTCTCCTATCAGCTTGTGTAGATCACCAAGTTCTTGCAGCTTATCCCAGGGGTGCTTTAAAGGTGCACACCTGGTATTTGCCATTGGATCAATCATTTGGCATGATGAGGCGACTTCAAGACTTAAGCTTTGATAGTGTGTACGCTCCTGATGCTAGAACCATGGCTAGTAATGCTGATTGCCAATCTGAATGGTTCATAGTGCTAACTAATTAGCAGCATCCAATACTGGTTTTTTTATTCAGGCCAAACCTCCTATTTCTACTATTCTCTCTTACTGATGTTTTTATTCTTATTTATTAATAATTTAAATAAAGGTATGGAGCTCTTAAAAACACTTGTAACCACAATCTAAGGTGGGGTAAAAATACCGTACTAGGATCAAAACCTGTTCTGGCTAAGACAAACATTGTTTCCTCCATCCCTTATTATTTTTTAGGTAATGGTATGGAGTTAAAAAGGTAGATTTGGTCGGTTGTTATGTGGGTTGGTTCCTGCTACTGCTGAATCTTTTAAAAATGGTATTGGCTAAGTGGCTTGGTGGTTAATCTATCATATAAAATCTAAGCTAATTAAATTGAATTTCTGATTAATTATAAACCTAAGCAACGCTGGGTAACTCAGCTAGTCATAAAATATAGGGTATAATTGTTGTTAAGAATTTTTCTCAAAAAGCTATAGATTACCTAAATAAAGTTGAAAGGAAACGTAACTGTTTACCATAATTTGAAATTGCTGTTTCTGTAAAATGCTATAAATATCTACTCTATTCAATTAAAGTTTAATACTCAACTAAAACTCGATTCTATATGCTTTTTGGCGATAGTTAGGGTATCATCGTAAAATCTTGGGTATTTCCAAATAGCTTATTATTGATGCGATTTGCTACTTAAAAGTGGCTTTGCACTAGGTTTAAACCACTTTGAGCTCCAAATCAATCTTATCTGAATCAGATATAAACTGAGTAGGTTGCGTTGCCTTATTAAATTAAAATAAATCGCCACTTTAACGTTTTGGCATACAAAACTTTATCCCTGAAAGGTTTCTTTCTTATAAAGGTGTTTTACTAATGGACTCAACACCAGATAAACACAAGTTTGATTTTATTGATGAAGGGGCTTATAGAGATCTTCAAGAGAAACACCCACCAGAGAGTCTTGCTGAAGTAAACTCTGTTATTAATCCTGAAACGGGAGATTTTAACTGGGATTGCCCTTGTTTGGGTGGCATGGCTAACCCGCCGTGCGGCTCCTTTTTTAAAGAAGCGTTTACTTGCTTTAGTTTTTCAACCGCTGAACCCAAGGGGATTGACTGTGTCGACAAGTTCCGTGAGATGCAGCAATGTTTTAAGCAGTTCCCTGATATTTATGCCGATGAGCTAAAAGATACTGCTAATCCAATTGAGGATTCTTCAGAAGATGAATCAAATATTGATTCGGACAAAATTGAAGTATTAGAAAAAGACAGCATCGGAGACTCAGAACCGGAGTAAGCGAAGGCATTTCGAAGTCCTTCTAGTTTCTCAAACTAACCCTGAAAAGTAAATTATGTTTTATTTAGCTCAGCGATCTTAACTTTTAATGCTGGATATTATCTAAAATTTATTTACCGTTAAAGTTCTGTTTGCTCATCTTAATACTAAATAATTTAAATTTTTAAAGTTAAAATTTGTTGGCAAAGTAAAGAAACCTTAATTTTGAGATTTATTGGTTTAAATGCCATAACTTGCTTTTTTTAAATGTTTTTACTCCAGTCCAATAGCTTTTTTAAGATAAAATGTTTGTAGCAAACCTATATAATGCTTTCCTACTTGAACATAATAACTATTGCTTTTTCTCATTCCTTTTTTGCTTCAAGGCTTGGCTATGAACGATTATAAGCAATAGCAACCTTTTTAAATAGAATCAAAAGGATGTTTTTAGGTTTTAAGAACTAAAAGGTTCATATCTTTTAAATTTTAGGGGAATATTGTTTATCTTAAACTCCTGTGCGTAACTGAATGATTTTGCCAGCTAAAAGATAGTCTTTTTCGGCAATGCGGTGCAAGTTTGGCTAGAGCTCTGATATAGTATAGTTTTGTTAGCTGTTTAAATGATTAGTTCGATTTGTAAATTTGACCGGGCTCTGCTACTTTCATAACATCAATTGTGCCTAGTTCATTAGTTAGACTATACGTAACTAGGCCTTTATGATTTTTGCTAGGGCTTACTCTAAAATATATACTAATTAGTATATATTTTATTCCCTGGCTTACAGATAAACACTTCATGATAAAAACTTGTAATATTCATTAATAGCTTTTCAATTCATTATATGAGTTTTATGCAATTTAATCAAGATCAAGTATTCTTTGCTTAGTAACTTTAACCACCGATTAACCAACTTGGTTTTTGTATCGCTTTTTGAATTTTAGAAATCAAAGTTGCAAGTTAAATTTTCTGTCATATTGTATTATGACTAAAAATTACTGATAATATACTTATAAATTTAGTACCACCTAAAAACACTAACGCGTCATATTTGTTCTGAGGCAAAATCACCATGAATAAGCTACGTAAACACTCACAATATATCAATTTATAAAAGGGTTAGCCAATAGTTAACGGCAAACGATTTTTTAAATTTATCCTAGAAGTCTACTATATATTTTTAAAATATACTAATGAGCTTATTATTTGATAAAAGTTTATATAATCAGATCAATATAATAAAACTCTCTATACTATATTATGTTTGGGTTTTTACATAACTTTATAGTAAGTTATTTACTGTATATAATAGTAATTATATGAATTTAATAAGAAATAGTACTATGATGAGATGATTTATATTAGAAGCATTATAAAGTAATATGATTTGAGTAATGAGATACTCGTTAGTCAACCATTATACTATACTAGAATTACTCAACGTTTTTTCTTATAGTTTTATTTAGACATGGGTAAACATTTTATAGGCTTTTATATTTTATCAGCAAAGTTCATCCGAAACTAACTGAACTTATCAAATCAACCAATAAACTAATCACCACCAAAACTAAACTGTTCTATCGAATCGACCAAAAACTATAAACCACTCGGCCAAATGAAATAACCCTATCGAATCAATCAGATAACACCAAACTGCTACTCGAAATATTTCTCTATATTTAAAATCATTAAATTTTTGTAACACGCCTTCCAAACTACTAATCAACTTCAACAAACTTGCTAAAAGTATTTTATTAATTAGGGGAACCAAATTGGGCAGGTTTTTTAAAATTATATAAAACTAATATTAAGATACCCGTGCTTCGCTAAGGTGTTTAAAGTTTATCAGATGATTCATATTGATAAACCACCAAACCGCTCAGCTAAAACCTTTGACAATACTAAATCAACCAATCACCAACTACCTCGTAAAACTAAACATCAAAATCGAAACAACCAAAGCACCAACCCTTTACAAAAAACTAAAACCATTGAATATACCAAATCAACCAATCACCAACTGCTTTATATTTGTAAAACAAATCTAAACTTATCGAAACAACCAAAACCACCAACTATTTACCAGAACCAATTAGCTTATTGAATCAACCAATCACTAACAGCTTGCTAAAACTATCAAGCTTATTAATCAACTCAAAACTACCAACCGCTTGCCAAAACCTTTTAAGTATCAAATCAACCGAATATCAAACTGCTCAGCCGTAACAATACCAATTTTCATTAAATACATATAGAATTTCACTTCTTAAATATAAAACTTTTTATTTTACTATGAAAATAATAATTTTTAAAATTCATAAACCTTCTCCATGAAAAAATACTTATATGTGCCAACTTTCATGGTGATTGGTCAAATGGTGTCGGAGTCTATAAATCTTATGTATACCAACATTCAATTGTATATATAGATAGATAAAGCCTTGTTTTACCCAAATTCATAAATACATACAGATTAAGAATAATGCAAAAACAAAATTTATACTGGGCCAGTCCTTACAGTATTTATAAATAAGGTCTATTGACTTTGTCGTGCTTCTGTCTTGTATGAAATATTACTTGATAAGCTTATCAAAATAAGTTTATAAATATAATGCCTTTAAGATCTTTTAAAATCTTATCATTTATGCAATTAGATTTTCCATCAAAAATTCTATAAGATCTGAATACCTACCCTAAAAACTCCTAACCTTATAAAATAAGACAATAAAAAAGCATATGAAATAAAAAAGGTAACTTCCTAGTAGTTGGATCTCTCAATCTTTTGTCACTGTACACTTTAGTAAAAAGTTTAGCCAATTGAAGACTCAAGCATATATCAGTTATAGTTTTTAGCTTATTTATAATTTAATTAAAGTAATTACGTATAGTTGATCCCTTATAGCCCATATATTACTCTATTGTAGCTCATTCAGATGTTGCTGTGTTGGGTGCTAAGTTTATGCTTATAGAGTTACTTAAAAATGCATTTTTAAAGTAAAAGACGTATTATATTGAATCAGCTTTTTTATCAGGTGTTATAAATCTAGTATTATAGATTTATAACATTATAGTGAAGATCTGGACACCTTGTACTGGTAATTAATATATCTAGATAAGAATGTAAAAAGAATATACATAGTAAGCCATAATTTTTAAATAGTCTTATTCATAGTATTATCTATATTAGGTTTCAATATATTTTTTTAAAAATTTGTTAAGTCATTATAAACTTGATAAACAGAACTTTTACTGTGGTAATTGTACCTTATATCAAAGAACAAGCACCAATAATACAAAACTAACTAACAAATTTTATAAAGCATCTGTATAAGTTCTTACTTACAGTAGAGTATTAATGATATTATATTTTTACTATTTCTAATAACTAATCTTATATAGAATATATACTTATGTGATGTAATTTTATAATTAGATACTACACTGGTAACTAGTACTAAGAAGCTAGAAGATATTTTGCCAATAATTTTAGCACAAGCTTCAAGTATTTATACTTTGCAAAATGACCAAGTGGTTATTGATGTGATCTTAGGATGTATTATCTAGATGATATTGTAAAAAAATTATTGTTTTATCAAGATAGTTTAAGACAAGTATACTTATTGAGTGATTAAATGATAAGAAAAATTTAACCCAATATGAAACCCAAAGGGATAGACTTTATTTAACAGTAGTTTTTCTCCTCTGTTTATACTTATTAAACCATTTTGGGTCATTTCATATAGCATCATGAGTGTCAGAAAATTAAACAAATGGTTTTCTCCTATAGTTGCCAAGATTAGGATTTTGATTAGTTTGGAGCAGTGGATTAATTAATTACCTGGTTTTAATGCTATTGTTATAGTTATTAAGTTACTGGTTTGTGCTCCCCATTCAGTTGGGTTGAGCTAGCTGATGAATATGACAGATCTAGGATTATTGGGGTAATCCTTGATAGTAATTAGTTTATTTTAATTACTGGTGACTGAAGCAGAGGATAATTGAGAAAAGGTTATATTAATAATTTATGAAGTTTTCCTGGTGTATCAAAGCTGAAGATAAACTAACGCTAATTGCTGGAAGATTGAATGCTGAGTATTTTGATGGAAAAAATGCAGTGACATAATTATGATTCTTTTAGAAATTATACTGAGTGAATCAGATGTTATGGAATACCAACTTGGTTGAGATTTGTATCTAGTGGCCACAGTGATGGGTAGAAGAGTGGCAACAAAGAGTTATGGTAGGTTTTAGAATAATTGACTGAAGTGTGATTCTGTGGTACAAATTATATTAAGTGTTTTCCTTAGGATTAATGGTAATGTGACTCTGCCATCAGAATAAAGATATTTGTTGTAGAAACTCTTTGCTTCTATTTTATATTTTATTATACCAAAATTGAGGGATAGCAATCACCATATTTCCCTCCCATTGCAATAGTAGGTAATAACTCCTGTACAATATTCTACTGGCTCACAACCCTCTGGGACATTACCTGGCAGAATTTCAATAGTAGTGCTCACTACAGGGTCCCACTGATCTAACTCAATCAATGATAATATCTTGCACTATGTCAGGTTCCAACTACAACTGACAGGACCTTGTTGGGTTCAGAGCAAAGTACAGTGGTGAGCCCATGGAGAACTCTGATGAAGAACTTGCTCTCTTTACAGTAAGCACACTGAGTGAATCTGGAGATTCTCCACTGAAAAACAACTGGCTACCTGCCTGACACTGAAGTCAGCCTAACATGGAAGGTCAACTGATGTTACCTCTGAACAGCTCTATCACATTATGTAGTGGCTTCTCAGAGGGTAATGACTCTATGACAGAGATACCGCAGAGAACTTCATGAGTATTTTTTAATCAACAGGACCAAGATCAGCATTATGAGCTATATATGTCCTATCTAGATGCTACTACCACTGGTCTCACAAGATGCCTCATCTTGCAGGGAATAGTAGAATACCTAGTTGCATATGTTCAGCCTTCAATCTGGTAGCTACTGAGAGTGCTGGCATGCAACAACCTAGGATTGGTGATTTCATGAGATTTGCACAGGCTCAACAGAATGATAACCTCATTCTTCTGGAGCACCTTGACTAAATATTTATGGAGATCAGAGGGGTGGTTTTTCAGGTTCATTATAATGTGCCAACGTACATGGCTGCCTAGACCAGTTGGTGCCTCAGTTGAACCAGGATCTCCTGAAGGTTATGGGGAAATTTTTAACAGTTGAAGCCTTAATTTAGGATATATCAAGGATGTCACCATGTTGGGGGTAATACTGAGCAGTTTATGCAGGAGGTGACCGACTGAGTGACAGAATTTGACACCGCTGTACTGTGCATCAGGGATCACATCAACATTTTAGAGCGGCAGTTCACTGACCACTCAGATTTGGTAGCTAAGGACCTTAGCCAACTCTGTGGAGAATTAGTAATCACTGAGTTACTAAACCCTGAGTACCTTGTTCCTTGTATATGCCAAATATAGATAATTATTATATTAAGTAGCTCAAGTGAAGGCACTCAATGGCACCAACAAAGCCCAGCCTGTAACCCTTCCATTCATTAAATGATGTAATACACCAATCTTGGGGTCAGCTTGGAGAATCTGCGTCAATCTAATGAAGAGTTACTCAGGGAATGCGCCAACCTAGTGAGAAACTTGATAATGTATCCCATCAGGTTCATAAAACCAGATGCCAGTATTCCTAACTGCAGGGAACCCTTGATGTAGTCAAACAGCCGCAGAATCTTGTGTGGAAACTGGATTCAGAAAAGAGATACCGTTGAGATTTGCAACAGGAAATTGACAATAATAAATGAGTAGCCAAGAAAGGACAATGTCAGTACAATCTGAGCAAGGTAGAAAGAAATGTTGAGAAACTTTTTTGTTAACTGTGGTGGTAAGAAAAGTCAGGTAGGGGACAGAGATGGCTTCAGGGATAAATACTACAGTTCTCCTAGTGAGCTCCCTTCAGTAGTCGCTGTAATCCTGAAAGAGAAACCAACTACCCCTTAAAGACTGTAGCAGAATTGAGTTCTGCCCCACGACCCATATATACTCCCTATATGGGCGCCATGTCCTCCAGAAAAGAGACAACTCAGTTTGCTTTCAGGGCATGCAGACTGGAGTTAAACAAGAACGTTCATGTTGATAAGCTGCCCCATTCAATTGAGATGGCAATATGCACAGAATTTTTTAATTGCTTTGAATTTTCTGTCAAAGGAGCTTCAGATCGCTGTAAAGCAAAACTATTGATATCCATTTTAGATGTTGATAGTGCCGATCAGGTCACTTGCTACCTGAAGGACAGCTCAGTTACTTACCAGGAAGTTATTGACTTAGAGTTATACCTGTTTGGGGGTGTAGAAAAGATGGCTGATGGAAAGCTGACTTTCTAACGATTGATTCCAATGAAATAAAACCTTGACGGTTTACTGATTGTTTTGCTTTGAAAGCACAAGTCATAGTAGGGTCAGGGATGTTATCTGAGGGTGATGTTGGGATTGCAATGACTGCAGAAATGAAACCACACTATGAGCCTTTCAACGCAATGATCTTGGTGTTGCAAGGTGATGCCCCTTTACTTTAAAATTGTTACTTACCCGCGGCAACTAGCTGCAACGTTCAGCCAACTTGGGGTTGGAACCTTTAATAATAGTCAAAGATGAGATGTCTTCAGCATGACATTTATGTATGTGGCCAACAAGGACACTTGCAGTAAGCTGTTATACAAATTAAAAAGTCCATTCTGTACAGCTGAACCTGTATGATCAGGGAATAATTCAGGCGGAGTAGAGATGGGACCCTCTACATCTACTGCCTCAACTTCAATTGTCCTATCTGAACCCAATGAGCCACTCTATGTCAGACCCTATGCCCCCACCAATGTAATGCTAAATTTTTAAACTGCCAATGATGTACATGTGCTGACCTACTCAAAAGTTAAGAAGATAACATTAGAGGGGCTTTCTGAGATATCCAAATGCATTATGCTGCCAGATATTAGAGAAAAAATCGTTAAAGAACCCCAGCCTGTAACGGTTGGTTTGAACCAATTGTTACATTTTGACTCAAAATTATAAATCCAAATCTCAAATTAGAACGTTTTTTTTGAGGTTTTTTAGCTTATGCGGGGCTCAGCGCTGGGCTGTGCCCCTCCCAAGCTATTCTTTATGCTCTTAGGGACCTAAAGATTAGCGTTGAAAAGGATCCCTGGAAGAACAACCTTAAAGGTTGGGCTTGCGTGATTCTGAACTCAGTATATAATTCTTTCTCATTTCCTGCCTTCTTATGGGTCTCTCTGATAGCCTTGGGGCTGCCCTTGCCTTGTCTTACCTGATAACTGTCATGGAATCTGCTGATTAAAGTAAAACTGGGCTTCCAATCTTGGTGTGTAACAACTCAGTGGAAAGCCCAGAATGCCAAGGGAATAAAAGTTCTGATCACTTGTAGAGGGATCCACTATTATTTTTGTGAGGGAAATAAAAGTTAATGAACATACCAAAGGCCCCCATAGCAAACCAAATGGCTGCAATGGAGGCAACCGCGGGTCTTGCTGGAGCATCTCTCAAGGGTGGGATAGGCAAGGAGGATGACAAATCTTCCTGGGTTTGCAGTTGGTGACCTTTGGGTTCTTTTTCCAACCTTCTTGGACTGGTTCATCATAATAAACATTCTGGAAATCATAAAAATGTTCAAAATTTTTGAAATGCTGATCAGGTTCATGAATCAAATCAATTTGATCAGACTATTGGGAGGTTTTGGGCTTCATCTGGTGTCCATTGAGGGGTTTTGTGATGAGTAGAGAGGTTGAGTACATTGCCAGAATGGCGTGTGGGAATCCAGCCAATTCTTGCTCGCTGGTGCTTGATGCCTGCTAAATTTCAAAAAAATTTATAAAATTTTAAATAAAAAGTGCTAATAAAAATGGGATTTTTTATAATTTTATTATCAGCATGATAAAGGTGAAAAATGATGACCCTTGACATCTGACTATTTAGTATTTAAAGTAATTTGAGGGTTGAGGGAATTTGTGAATGTTCAGAATAGCTTAACCTAGTCCAAAATAGAAAATATGAAGGAATAACATAGCATAACTTGGGAACTCGCTCCAGGGTAGCAGAAAGAAGGAAGAGGAATTCTGATTGGCCCAAAAGTACCTGTGAGGTAACATTTTTATGAACTTGAGCCAATCCCTGCCCAAGAAATTTCTTGCACCTTGGGGGACCCCGCCAAGCCTATAAAAAGGGGGTCCCCGCATAGATGCATTGGAGGACTTTGTTGGGGTCAGGGGAGTGCCATCCAATGATTGCCCGAGGTCAGTGGTGAGGTCAGAGTAATCCAACCGTTGGATTTTACATTTGGTGCCTATAGAGGTTTTAATCTAGTGTTACCTCAATTAACAGGGTTTCACCAAGAATTGGCCAGGGACTTTTGGCCAATTTCCTCAACTTTTTATTTAACCAAGGTAAGCTGACCAGGGGACAGACATTACCAAATATATGTGAAACTAAGAGAATAACTAAGAAATATATTAATTGGGCACCCCAGGGTACTCAAGTTACCCCTGTTGCCAGCGGGACTGCCAGGTATGGGGGTTGGTACATTTCTCTGAGGGGGTTTCCCTGCTATGGAGCAGGTGTGAAGGAAAGGGTCTGTGTGGAGGAACCAGAGTGGGAACCATGATTCTATGAGCGCTTTTTGTCTTGGTCTCATATATCCATAGAGCCAGGCTTGGAAGTGCTCTAGTAAGTGGACATGGAATCTGTTAATAATCCCATAAATGGTTGAGACCGTGCCCTTGAACGCATCTAATGCAATTTTGTGTATTGTCCACATTGCAATGGGTATTATTAGGGAGCGGAGTGTAGATGGGATTGGTGACTCAATCTGGAGCGCGAAGATACTCTTTGATATCGAGAATTCCTGTTCGTTTTGAATCTTGAGCAGGCGTGCGACTTCCTGCCATATAGCTTTGGTTGGGGGGCATGTTTCTAGGCGGTGATGTAGGGATCCCTCCCCTCCACATACTGTACATGTTTTGTGGAGGGAGTTGGAGCGGTCTGCCGTCCTATAGGTCCTTCTCAAACAGCGCCAGGCGTTTGCTCTTATCCTTGGTTGTAGGAGTGGGTGGTGTGTCATTTTCCACATTGCTTTCTGTGTGGTTAAATCATAGGGAATGTCCAGCATATCTAGGTATTCTATCCTAGCTATGCTTGGGGTTGTTGCGAGCATAACCCTCTGGGGGTGGTTTTCTGGGTTTCTTAATGTGAATTGGGGGCTGGGTTGTCCCCTTCCCTGTATAGTTCCCATGTTCTCTATGGTCCATCCCATACGGTGGATAGTTCAGAGGATATGTTTGAAATGAGGGGAGGTTCCATGTGGACCCGTTGCAGTAGGGTGCTTGGCAAGGTATAAGAGTAGTCTGGGTGGACTATGTGGGTTGGTTAATCTGAGCGCCTGTGCAAAGTTAGTCCTTGCTGCTCTGGACCAATGTTGTTGCGGGAGGTCTGGAGCAAGGATTTCCTTTATCCAGGTACCTAGGATGTGATTGGCATGGCTCTCAAAATCTATTAGTCCCATGCCTCTGCTTGAGCGTGGGCCAAATAGTGTTTCCATCCATATAGGAGAGTGAGAGCCAGGCCACAGCCAGCCCTGGATAAGCGCGCGAATTGAGGTTATAAAGGTAGGTGAGAAGGCTATCACATGGGCCTGGTACCACAGTATTGGGAGGATGAGCGAGTTAGCAACTGTAACTCGTCCTGTAAGTCCTGGGGTTCTCCCCTTGAGGGAGGCTACGCGTTTGGATACCCGTTGTAACAGGTTACTTTCCATTGTCTCATTAGCATATCCCCCTGATTCTAGCCAGATTCCAAGGTGTCGGACAGGAGTGGTGGTGGGAGGTGTTGCAAAGGGTAATATAATTGGGTTTTTTCTTCGAGTGTTGGTGTGAGGTTCTGATGTTGTGGCCCAATTGTTTGTGTATTTGCCTAAGAGGATGATTTCTGTCTTCCTTTTGTTGAGTGATGCATTTCTCACCTTGGAGTATTCCTCTAGAGTGTGTTCCAGCTGTCAGGCGTCTTCATTGTTTGCTATACCTGCTACGCAGTCATCTGCAAAGGCCAGTATCTTGACTGTTGGTTGTCCTTGTGCGGTTATCCCCATGAGACGTGAGTCAGTTACTTGGAGGAGCGAGTCAAAGCTGAAATTGTATAGCAGTGGGCTGAGGGGATCCCCTTGTTTGAGCCCTCTGTGTGGTTTAATCTTGTTTGTTAGGAATCCAGGGCCGCATACAGCCATGGTTGCAGATTCTGTTAGGAGCATCGCCCATTTTATGAATCTTGGTGGGAGTTTGAAGGCATGTAGACATTCTTTTAGGTATGGCCAGCTAACACGGTCATACGCCTTTTACTGATCCAAGAAGACCAGGGCACCAGTTGCTTTGAATTGGCATATATTTTCAACAGGGTGAATGTTGTTCCATATTGAACGCCCTGGTATAAACCCAAAATGGTTGGGTGATAGGACGTCAGATGTAATTGCGCCTAATCTAGTTGCTAGAATCTTTGTTTCAGTGTTGGAGAGTGCAATTGGGCGCCAGTTGGCCAGGTCCAACTTGTCACCCTTTTTATACAAGGTTATAACGTAGGATTCATGGCCTCCTGGTAATAGGCGTGTTTCCAACAAAATCTGGTTCATTGACGCCAATAGGAGGGGGGCGATTTGTTGAAAATATTTTTTGTAAAATTCGTAGGGTATCCCATCAGGCCCTGGGCATTTCCTACGTGGTGCACCGCGAATTGTTTCCCAAAGCTCCTCCCGTGTGATAAGGGATAGTATATTGTAATTTGGCGGTGTACTTTGTATCTTGGCAGTTTGAATAAATTCTTTAATTTTTTGTGGATCTGTTGGCATATCGCGATATAATTTGGTGTAATAGCGGTGTACTTCCGCCTTGACCTCCTCAGGGTCAGTTGCCACAGTGCCGTTGGTCTTGCGGACCTGTGTGCATGTGGGCTTGTTTCTGCGGGAGTGGAATTGGCGGAAAAAGTATGTTGAACAGGTTTCGCCTTCCTTTATGAACTTACTTTTGTTCTATACTTTGATTCTGTGTTGGTGTTCAAAGATGAGATTGTTAATTCAGGCTGAAATTTCTGCCCATTTGCATCCCCAATTAGGGCTATAGCCAGATCTTGGAGTACTTATTTCCAGGTGGTCTAGTTCTGCCAAGGTACGCTTAATTGTGGCTGTGTCCGCGGTGTACTTTCGTGATGCAATATGTCAGGTTTTGTTGATTAAATCTTTTTTGAAATTTTCCCATGTTCTGATGGGATCCGAAGTGAATGGGGCTGTGAATTCTGGGTTTGTAGCCTTGTTTTTAACCCAGTCAGATATCTCAGGCAATCTTATATTTTCTGGGTGAAGCTTTCTCCAGGGCGACACCTGTGTGTGGAATTGGGTTGGCGCTAACTGCACCACAACTAATTGGTGATCAGAAAAATTGATCTTTTTTGTTGTAAATTTAGAGATTCTTGAGTGGTGGGATTGTGGGATGAGGATGTGGTCAATACGACTCATTGATATGAGCAGTCCCTCACATATGTTGGGTCTTGTCATATGGGGAAGGATTGGTGAATTGGGAGGAAGAGCATCCTGTAAGCCAAGAGATGCCTTCATTGTGCGATATTCAATGTGTCCAGGTGGGTATCCCCTGGGATTAGGCCATTAATCTGTATTGGGGTTATCCCAGAAGTTGAAATCGCCTAACATGATGATATCTGGTGGGAGGGTGAGGGTAGAAATTTTTTCAAAATTTTTATTCTTTCAGTTGCAGTGCACGGTGCGTAGATACGTGCTAACAAAATTATTTCATCTTGGCATGTGATTGTTGCTACCAGGACTCAACTGTGCAAGTGTGATGATGAATTTGTAATTTTAAATTTTTTGTTGTTTTGGACTATCACCCCACAGTGAGACGTCCATACTGATTGTGATGGTGCGACCCTGGTTGACCAGGATTCTTCTTCCCCTTGTAGGCAGTGGGTTTCTTGGATGGCCAAGATGTCTACAAGAGGTTTTTGCAGGAATGCCAGCTTTTTGGCTTGGGACATATGAGCCCTGGATCCTGCGATATTTAACGCCCCTATTGACACTGAGGTGCCCGTGGCGCCTCAGGAGCGGTTGGGAGGACCCTCTGGTCCTATCCCACCGCGGCTCATTTTGGCCATGCTCCGCATCTGTACTCCAACTCTTTCACTGCCATTGTTGGTTCCCTTGATCTGACCCAATGATTCAAGGGAATTGCGGTTTTTTGCATTTGCATCAACTTTTCCTGCACAGGTCTCATGTTGATTTTGATGCGGGTTGTTGATTGGTATTTTATATTTTTGAGGTTCAACTTTGTTGCATTGTGCACCGCATTTTCACCCAAATTGCGGTTGCATTGTTCCTCAGTATGTGCATGACTGATGACGCTTTGTGGCTCAGTCTGGTTACTGTGAAAATTTTCGACCTGGGCATATTGTTCTGATTGGTTGGTTTGGTGAATATCTGAAATATCCTCCTGAATTTGTCCGTGGTTAATGGCGGATTCCGCGTGTGCCGCCGCTTCAGCTGCTGCTCTCTTGCGGGATTTTTGTGCTGATTTACGCTGTTTACTTGTAACTGGGTCCACTATGGAGTATAGTCCATCTTCACCCCAGCGGAATGGGTGGTGGCCATCAGTCATTTTGGCGAAGTTTTCATTATCTTTGTCCATAGCTTCTTCACAAAATCATTTTACATTAAGCCCTCTTTTACAGGGCATGCATGTTCCTTGTGGCCCAGTGAGCCACAGTGGTTGCAAATGGGTGGTGCGCGTTCCGATGTAACTTGGAATGCAGCTGACTGGCCCCCATCTGCAAAGTGAAATTCTGCTGCGCGGGGAATTCTGGATAAATCCTCTTCCACTTCTGGGAAGGGGTTGATTACAGCGATAGCTTTGCCCGTGCACAGGTCAGGCATTAAGCGAAATCGCTGTAATTCAAGTTGTTGGATTTCTCCGTAGGCCACAAACCTTTGCGGAGCTCCTCCTCAATTACCTTACAAGGAAGGTTGGTGGGGGGTGAGTCAAAGGATATGAACAAAGTTTTTGCTTTGTTCCATCTGGTGCGCGCGGTGCGCACAATTTTTTTGCCCTCAGGGAGGGCAATTTCCATGCAGATTTTTGCTGCAGCATCAGCTTCATCGGCTGTTTCAAAACCAATATTGATCCAGCCGCGTCCCATGTTGTTGGTGGCTACGTACACCGCGTGAGGGAAAAGTGAGGGCTGTGCCTCACATGTTTTCTCCCACAGGGTTGGTGACTCATCCCCAAGGAAGAGTCTGATCCCATGTTCCACCTTTGACAAAGGTTGGTTGAATTGAATGTACATTTATTGTGCATGCTTTACAGTAAATACCATAAACCCAGATGGTGTCTGAGTTTGCGATTTCTTTGCAGATTGGGTTCCTGGTCCCCCTCCAGGGCGTTTCTTGCCCTTAGTTGCACCGTTAAGCGCACCGTTTGCCATGACGCTCGCCCATGTTGTATTATTTTTGTTATTAAAGTCGCCCATCTTTCCTGTGTGTGATTATCCAAATTTGCTGTTTGAATCGAATCATAGTAACTAAAGTGATTGTTACAAGAAAGAAAAAAATAAAAATGTTTCAAATTTATCATATTTATTATTATTAAACAAGCTCTTAACAATATTAGAAAATCGCAAATGGCCAACATTTCCCCTCTTTGGCTGAATTCAGCCCAGAACATTCTTATTCTTCAGCTGCAAGGGAAAATGTCTGACATCACCCCCCTCAAGAATGTTGGGGGACAATAAGGTCAAAGGAAACTGCCATGTATGAAATTGATAGTTATACCTGTAGCTAAAGATTTAATAGAGTACTCATTTCTCCTTTGTAAGTGGTGGTGAAGGGGCCCTCCCATATTAATCAAAGCTTACCGCTTCTAGGGATGATGCGGTTATGGTAGTATAAGACCATATCAGACACTTGGAATGTGGTAAGGAGGTTCAGAGTTCATTAGAAGCCTGCACTTCTTTATTCACCGTTTTGGCTAGATTATTAATAGCCTCAGCTTGGAGTTGTATGATGCACTGAGCTAATCTGCGCATGACTCTTTTGTGTTCCTCAACTCTAGAGGAGAATACATCTTTAACTAAGAGATCAGGTATTCCTGGTTCCCACCCATACAAGACATGGAAGGGGGACATTTTTGAGATCCGATAATAACTGATCCAGTAAGCCATAAGGGCACATGGGTAAAACGGTCCCAGTAGAGTGGATCAGAAGAGGCCATTTTGCATAGATGGATAACAAGGTTCCATTGGCTCTCTCCACAGTCCCATTAGTTGATGGATTGTATGGAGCGGAGAAAAGTTGTTGAGCCCCCATGGAGGTGGCCAGGATTTTTACTACTCTGGAGGTGAACTTTTCCGTTATCACAGAGAAATACTTGAGGACAGCTATGTCGAGAGAAAATATTCTGATGTAAGAAGGTGGCTGTGGCCTTGGCTGTTTGAGCAGGAAGAGCTACGGCTTCCACCCACTTAGTGAAATGGTCAATGGCTACCAGGATAAATCAGTTACCACTAGTGGTCTGAGGGAGGGGACCTACTACATCCAGACTAATGGTGTGGAAAGGCTGTTGTGGGGTAGTTGGCTGATATTGATACCTAGTCTTGAATCTGGATTGCTTCTTGCAAATAAGGCAGGCTTTCAAGACATCGATAGATTTCATCATTCCATCCCAATAAAATCGATCCTTAGTCCATTCATAAGTTTTCTTGGCCCTTCATGACCTAGAGTGGAGTGGGATTCTAGGATAGCAGGTACATGCTCCGATGACCATAGGTAAGGCAGCCATTTTGTTCCCACCTGCTTGTGCAACTTCCCGTTCTCCACTTTAGTGTTACAGGAGTGCCAGGATAACATTTTCTGTACAGGCTCATCCTCATCTTCTCAGTCATTGGGGATCATTAAGAGATCATGTAGCCTTTCCGCCTCACTGTTATCCAAGTGAAGGACTGGTAGCCAAGTAAACCCATCAACATTCATGTGAAGGGTTCCAGCGTGGTGTTCAGTCTTCATGTCATAAGGCTGGAGCTTTAGAGCCCAGTGAGCTAACCGGCCAGTAGGGTATTTCATTTTCTGTAACCATTTTAGAGATGCGTGGTCAGTAACCACAGTGAAGGTGGTTTCATATAGGAAAGGGTGGTAGCGCTTTACAGCTAACAGAACAGCAAGGCACTCTTTCTCCGTCACATTGTAGTTACGTTCAGCCTTGGACAGCATATTACTAAAATAGATACAGGATGATCTACATTGTTTTCATTCAATTGGGCTAAGATAGCCCCAACGGCATAGTCCAAAGCATTAGCAAATAAGATGAAGGGTTTATTATAGTCTGGGTGCCGTAGGATAGGGAGTTGTTGCAGCAGTTGCTTCAGCGTCTCAAAAGCAGCCTTCTGTTCCGCACCCCACTGAAAAGTAGTGTCCTTGATCAATGGGCGATCAAGAGGTTCGCTGAGCTGGGCAAACTTAGGGATGAACTGATGGTAATATACCATTATCCCTAGAAATACTTGAATATCCCTTAAATTTTTAGGAGGAGGCATTTTTGAGATCACTGCATCCTTATCTTGGATTGGTTGAATTCCTTCTTGGGAAATGGAATGGCCAAGGAAATCTAGTTTCTTTTAAGAGAAAGTACACTTTGAGGGCTTTAACTTGATATCATATGTACATAACCGTTGAAACACCTCCTTCAGGTGTTCAAAATGTTTGTTAAACGTTTTTGAAAATACTGTGATGTCATCGAGGTAGACAATGATGAAGATTAACTTCAAGTCCTGCATAATATGATCCATCACACGCTGGAAAGTTTCAGGTGCGTTGCACAACCCTTGAGGTAATCAGGTGGGTTGGAAGAGACCCTCACTACAAATGAAAGCACATTTCTGCAGGGTTTCAGGGGAAAAGTTCATTTGCCAATAGACACTAGCTAAGTCCACGACGGAAAAGAAGTTTGAGCCAGAGAGTTGAGCCAGGGCGTTATCAATTTGAGGAGAGGATAGCTATCCTTTTTGTGAGAAAATTTAACTTGCAGTAGTCCATGACTATCTGATGACCACCAAATTTTTTTATTAGCAAGAGAGGGGAAGACCAGGGGCTTTGTGAAGGAACTAGCAACCCCGCGTCTAGTAACTTCTGAAGCTCAGTCCTCATTTGCTGTTCTTCTACCTTTGATTTGCGGTAAGGTTTTTACTGAATGGGACGGGCGTCACCCAAATCAATGGAGTGGCACCAGCCCTTCATGTGACCATAATTATTATCAGATTTAGAGAATATATCGCTATAATCATCAAGGAAAGTGTGAACATTTTCCAGCTCACTTGGGGTTTAGCCATCCAAGATATGGACGTTGTGTAAAGTACATACCAGGTTATCCGTTGGCAGGCTCATATCTATCATAGAGCCAATGGTGTGAATTTGTTTAATGTTCTCCACAGGGACTAACAAGCCTCTACCAAACTCCTGGTATTTTTTTACAGCTATGTCCTTTGAGGCTAGGTTCCCCAATAGCAAGGTAATGGGCCTCTGGTAAGCTGGGTCAAGAATGCCAGGCTATACCCGAGGCTCTAAGGGACTAACACCATCAATACTTATGAGTTGCAAAACAGTGGTGTGGAATTTGAAGCGTGATTTTTGTGTCAACCACTCACTTTTCACCAGGCTTAATCAAAACCTCATCTGCAGCATAGAAAAGGATACCTTCCTTAGCATCTACTGAATTTGGCAATCTTTTTGTGCTGCGCCCAGAAGTGGAATAAGGCAGGGTTATAGCTGCAAAGGGATATTCGGCTAGGTAAGTGTATTCATGCTTGATGGGTTCTTTATTTGATAAGACTAATGGAACTTCATAGTTGAGTAACGAGAGAAAACCTTTCTTCATGTTAATTGTTCCCTCATACTCAATCATTAAATTGGGTACCTATGAGCATATCATAGGTATTGTTGTCCAAATTCACTTCAGGGGCTGATAATATTAGCTTCCCCTTTTGGGTGGGAAGGGAAGAGTATTCCCCAACAGCACAAGTATTATTGGGGCCTGCAGTTCCAAATTCTTGCATGTACTCCAAGTCAGGCGCTAGCTTTATCTTCTTGATAAGCTTAGTGGAGATCACGTTGATTGGGAAGCCAGTGTACAAGATGGCCAAAATTTGTACCTTTTGAATGACCACTTCAAGTTTGGTGAGGGTGCCTCCAAAGTTAGGTGAAAAAGCTAAGACCTCCTTGAGCCGTAAGGTGGAGATGATTTTTTTAGCAGTCTCAGGGTAATTATTCATGATGGATCATAAGGGATGAACACGATGAAGAGGTCGAATCAAGCCAGCTAAGAATTGGTCACCATCGCTGGCAGTGTCAATCACTTTTGGACACCCTAAGTTTTGACTGAGGTATGTTTCCTCAGAAAAAGTGGGCCATCTACTCCTTCAGCGTTCAAATGATCAGGAACCTCTATCTCTGCGGGGGCTCCCAATATATGGTAGCTAAAATCATCACAACCCCCCTCAGATTCATCCCCAAGGGTATTCTCAACCACTGGCAAGGCCGCGATGGAAGTAGAAGATATGGCCACAGGAGATTGAATAGCCTTGGGCACGCCTCTACCAGCTTAGCTGGAGGGGTAGGCACAGCAGCTTTAGTGAGCTTGTGCAGACGGATGGTTGTTACTACCTTACAGAGCTTTGATTCATAAGAAGGAGCTATAACCTTTTTAGGTCGCACAGAGGGAGCATGTCCCAAAGATCAACTAGCGGTAGCTCCTCAATAGTGAGAGTTGGAGGGATCACCTCATCTTCCTTATTTGTTGCATATGAATGGAAATTGGCAACATCTACTAACGCCTCCTTTAGATCACGAATTTTTTTGGAAATTGCGTTTCACTGAGATAATATGCCTAGTTAGAGAGGGCTGAGAAGCTAATCCAGTTAATAGGGCGGCGATAGCATCATCCAGGGTGAGCATTTTAAAGGTTGTTAGTCTTTGCGCAGTGAGGTAAAATCGTTCAGAAAAGGCAAGGAGTAGTTCAACCTCATACATGCTAAGGCGCATAAAGGCCTGTTTTCCCTGAGTAGACTCTGCATGGATCCAAATTCAGCCAAGAGAGCCTCCTTCACCTCTGCCCAAGTGAGCGAAGTGTTCAGGTAAGGAACTATCATCTCTTGTGCTAGGCGGCTTAAACTGTGAAGGATGTAATGAACTTTTTGGGTATCAGTTGAGCCATCCATGGCAGCTTCATAAACATACAAAAAGTATTGATGTTTCCCTTGCCAGGAGTAAATTTTTCTTTAAGGGAAAACTGTAAGGGCGCTGCTTAAGCTCCTTAAGGTGGGATAAAATGCTGGCCAGTTGCATTTCAAGAGCAACTATTTTTTGTGTACAGGAGTCCCCTGTAGCAAGCCCCTATTTTTGGGAATACAGCCAATTCTTGCTCGCTGGTGCTTGACGCCTGATGGATTCCACAAAAATTTATAAAAAGTTAAATAAAAAGTGCTAATAAAAATGGGATTTTTTATATTTTTATTATCAGCGTGATAAAGGTGAAAAATGACAACCCTTGACATCTGACTATTTAGTATTTAAAGTAATTTGAGGGTCGAGGGGAATTTGGGGATATGTCCAGAATAGCTTAACCTAGTACAAATTAGGAGATATAAAGGAATAACGTATCATAACTGTTATAAAATTGGATGGTGTCAATAGGATCCGCCATATTGTTTGTACAGGTCAAACCCACTGAACAACAGACAGATAATGTGGGGATCATCAGTCCTTCAGACACACTTGAGAATATACTAAAAAATAGGAGCAATTGTCCCACTACTCTTTTATTTATTCTAAAAAAACAGCTACCTTTCTCTGCTCCACTCTCTCTCTACTATAAACAACTTAACTTCTCTCAATTGCCCATCTTGCTTATATATAGTGGCTTCAGATGGTACCGCTCTCATAGCTTAGACTATTCTATTCCACCAATTCCCCTCGATTTTTGCTTGTTATTTTATAGCTCTCTATCACCCTAATTCTAGGCAATATTAATTCATATCTGTCAAATGTCAATACTGCCTTATTGCCTTATCACCTTATTTAGAGGCGATCCAATAATAAACTATTATATCCCAATATCGCCTCATCTTGAGGCACTCAAATAATTGTAACTAATATCATGTTCAGCGGATTCTTTCCAATCCGCCCTAGCGGTCCCAAGGTTATCATCCATTTATATTGGAATATCGACGTTACCCCCTCCTTGACTGGACAATAAGGATCCTATTGCTTGTATACCCAGATGAACTTTGCATGCGCTTGGTTAATGATATGACCACTTGTGGGGTCCTTGATGGTATATGCGTCAGCCCCAGTTTTCTCTATAACTTCAAATGGACCAATCAAAATACTGGCCAGCTTGTGTTTCTGGCTAACCCATGTTGATTATGGAAGAGAACCATATCGCCTTCTTTGAACTGCACCAACCTGCAATGATGTACCTGATTGGCAGCTGGATTCCTGATCTTCTTAGCTAAGCTGAAGGAATATGTTTCAGTTTGCAATTTGATCAGAGTGTTCACAAGGTTAGTTAAATAGTGATGGGTTCCATTCCACTGGTGTCTTCTACACACAAATAAAGTAACGCTGGAAGAGCTGGGTGTCAGCCATATAGTAGTTGGAAGGGGATCTTCCCCATGGCCGAATGGTAACTAATATTATAGGCAAACATGGCAGTGGAAAGGAGGGAGCTCCAATCAGAAGGGCAATACATTACTAATTTTTGTACTATGTTCACTAAAGTCCCATTCACCCATTCGACCATTCCATTGGATTTGGGGTGGTATGGAGTCATCAGAACCCCGCGGATACCCATGAGCTTGTTCAGTTTTGGGAGGATGTGCGAGGCGAAGTTGGTTCCATTATCAGTGAGAATGAACTGAGGGCAGCTGTGTCTCTGGATAATGCATTAAATTATAAAATTGGCCACTGTAACTTCCCCCAAATCCTGTATTGCCCTCGCTTTGACCCACCAGG